>SZWC01000395.1:83680-118947 GCA_023375785.1 Penium margaritaceum
CCCCCCTCCTGACCTTCCCCCCCCCCTTTCTAGGGGGCACTCCAAAACCGCATGACGGGTGAACCCGGGGTGAGTAGAGAAGGACAATGTATACATAAAAACAAGCAGTTGAGGAAAAAAAAGGTAGGATTGGGGATGAGAAGAGGAAAAAGCGAAAAAACAGGTGGAGGGTGAGGGCGAGAGAAGAAGGGGGTGAGGGCGAGAAAAAGAAATTAGAAAAAATACAAATCATACGGGACCATGGAATAGCCCGACATCTCATCGACACCGGCAGCAACAGAAGTTTTCGTAGCAACAGCGGCAGCGGTTGCAGCAGAGCTTGTTTTATTGCCTTCCCGACAACGGCAGCAGCATAAGTTTCCAACAGTGGCAACCGACAACAGATTGTGTTGTCCGCGACTATCTCTGTTTCGAGACGCATCGTGGACCGGTGTCTCCGTTGGGCCCGTGGATTGGTGCGCGCAATTCACTACGGAGGATCAACGGCGGATTGGAGGCTGTGCATCTCCGAGGGCTGGGTCATCTACCGCTTGGAGCAGCAGCCACGCCAGTCGTCGCCACCCCTTTTGTTCCTAGAGCAGTCTTCGCTCCATTGGCAGCAACAGCATTAGTAGCCACACTTGTCCAACTCCATACTCCGGGCGTATTTTGGTAGTGCAGCTTGCCCTATCTGGTGACGATTGCTAACCCTGGCGCCGTGACTTCTTGGAGTGACAGTACCTACTAGTCTCATCCTCTCCCGCGGCTTGGTTTTTACTACCGGGAGTAGGTGCCCTTGGCACCTGTCCATCGTCCGATGCATGAGATGAGTACAGAGACATCTGAGCAGGTACCCTCCGCATTTGCCTGCTACTACTATAGTGATTGACATCATGGTTGGCATTGCTGCAAGACGTGTCCTCGCGGCTGGCATCCACCTTGGCTCTAGCCTCGTCCAAGCATGCGTCCTCCAAAGCATACGGATCTGCCAACGTTGGTGGATCCCCTGGGTGGACCTCTGGCGACCATATTGCCAAGATCCACGGCCAGAGGTAGATGGTGTAGCGGCTTTATGACCTCGTCGTCATCGAGCGTGCGTTTGCTTCTAGTTTGTTGACGGCCTCTTTGATCTCCTCTCCATCTTCCTCTCCTCCTTCCCCATCCGTTGGTGTCCCTTCAGCTCCACCCATCAGCCAATCCCAGGGTGCCTCCATCCTTTCGATCCTCCACTCTGATGCGACCACGATGCCACGTCGTGATGACATGTCTCCATGTTGTCATTCTAGTGGTGTGTCCCCGCGAAGTCGGCGCTAGCACTGCGTACATCCTACTCGCAGAGGTTTTGATACACCCTCCACCTCCTCGGCTTCTGTTGCAGTACCTCTTGAGGGGGGGTGTGGTCATCGCACTTTGCCTGTTGTGACTTTAGTGACAGGATCCGTACTCGCGCCAAGCTGTGGTACACGAGTGTCAGCTCAGGCAGACTCAGATGATAGGATGACAGCACATGACGTGAAGTAGGATCCCGACATGGCTTTCATGGTGGAGACTTGCTTGTCATCGAGCTCGACTTCCACATCCAAGCTTGATCCAGATCTTCTACAGTAGCAAGTGACATCAAGAGAACCGGAGGCACAGCGTCCCTAGGCGGTGCCACTTGCGGCTTGGACCGGTGGAGGCCCAGCGGTGGCAGAGGAGTCTTGTACGGATCGGGATCCATCTGCCGGACTTTTTGGGGAGAGTGTGCAGCAGACTCACACCAGTTTGGCGGAGGTTCCACTGCTTGGGACGTGCATGTCATCGAGGTCGACATCGAGGATGGTGCAAGAGCCAGACGTTCTACAGGAAAAGGTTGCATCAAAAGGAGTGGGCGATGCCACGAGCAACTCCAACCGGTAGCGGCCTGGTGGTGGCACAAGAGTATCGTGCGGATCGGGATGCTCCATACGGATTTCTGGGGGTGTTGACACACGAGACTCACACCAACCGGACAACGGTCGTTGTCTATGAGCACAATCAGCCGGCAAGACTTTTAGAGGTTGAGGCATTCTTAAGAGAAGCAGTTTTGAGAGATTTCACTGGGACATGTGCCATAGCAGACACAGTTGGCTCCACCATGTCCTTCGCGCTACTTGAAGACCAGCTTTAGCGTGAGCAGTCGCCCATGTTCCCAGCGGTTATGGGTTCCCGCACACATGAAGGCACAAAGACACACATGACAGAGTCAGATGGTGGTCCTCACTCCATTATCGAGCAGGTGGCAGCGACCAGCCTTCCCAGCAAGATGGTGCATGAGCGCCAGCTGCGCTTGCTGGTCGCCTTGACGGGCATTCTTGAGCCGTAGTCCTACACACCTATGTCCACTAGGACGACAGTCGAGGATAGTGGAGCAGATCCATACACGCAGATGGAGTCACCTCGTCAATAGGAGTTGAGTTCTGCCCTCTTGTGTCCACCTGTTGGTGACCCTACTGATCACATCGGCGCCGAGAGTGGCAGTACCTACACGGACGACATGTCCTTATGCTCCATGGACTCTGACGGCTCCTCCTTCTCCTTCTCTCTCAAAATGCGACCGCTTATTCCTCCTCATATGAAAGACACAAGCTGTGGTGGGGATGCGACATCTCCAGTTGCATCCGATGTTCCAGTGTCTCAGTACATTGTGAGTTTCGTTGATCCCTAGTTGGATGCATCAGCACTAGCTCCATCGTCTTCAGTAGCAGAGATGCAGGTGGAGCTTTACTCATGAGTTTTGCAGCCTGCATGTGCGGCATCCACTAAGGCAGAGGTTATCCTACGCGAGGCAGACATGGGCCACCTCCACATGTCCAAGGAAGATTACGCTAACCTACAGGAGTATGTAGTGATGCTGGTGTGGGAGGTGATGGCAGCGTGTGAACAATTCTCAGGGGAGGGGAGCATCACTACTATCGGCACGAGCTTTCCGCCACCAGTACACCCATACTCGGGGAGAACCTTATACCAGCATCGAGTATGACGTCCGCTAGAGACACAATCACAGGAGAGGTGAGCATGCCCTTGGTTTCCGCCATCCTCATTCTTGTCGATTCCATCATCGCTCCTCCTCCTTTTGTTGCTACCATCGTGCACCTTCATCTACCCAACTTAGCTGCTCCATCGTCACCTTCGTCCATGAGTGGTGATCCAATTCGTCGCTCCATACTATGTGCCTGCATAGGTGCAGGTGTATGGTAGCAGTATGTTGGTCGAGACCTGGACACCTGGTTGGTTGTACCAGTGTCACAATGAGACCATGTGATCGCGTGTTTTGGTGTGTAGCCATATTGCGTGTGGCATGTGTATACAAGCTGGTTTTCTCATAGTGGTCGAGACCCGGACATGTGGTGAGCTGCACCCGTGTTACGAAGAGACCCCCTATGATCTTGTGTGTTGATTGATGGCACTATTGTGGCCGGCATACAGACACCTGTTGCATTGCTCGTAGCGGTCGAGACTTGGGCACTGGTACCGCCAGTGTCACGAGGAGAGCCTCTTTTTGTCTGACATGTATGTGATGTGCATAACACTAGGTTGTGCGCGTGTGCATCACTCCTATCATGGTCGAGACCCAGAATCTTGGCGAGATGTGCCACTGTCTAGGAAGACTTTAGATGGGTAGCAGATGTGTGTGTGTGTGTGTGTGTGTGTGTGTGTGTGTGTGTGTGTGTGTGTGTGTGTGTACATTGTTGACTGGTGCATATTGTGGTGTGGCATACGTCGTTGTTCCATGCCTTCGTTCATTTGTTCTGGCGTGGACGGCTATGTCAGCCATGGGGAGTGTTCATTTGTGTCGCTTCCAACCGGCATGACTGATGCCGATGGATTATCCATATACCCATGTTGGTGGTACATGGTAGAGGAGGGCGTGACGACACGACGGGCCTCTAGATTGCACCGAGATTTCTCCAGCACCTACGATAGCGCCAGCGACACACGGTCGATGCGTTCCGGCAGGCCTGTGGGCTTGTCGGGAGGTAGGAGAGTCTTCTCGGTGGGTTGAGACCCGCACACCCGGTGGACTGTACCGGTGCGACAAGGAGACCTGATGGTTGTACTAGGGCTTCCAATGTTCGGAAAGCCGTTTTGGATGTCCGGATGCTGATTTTGAGTTTTTCTAGCACTGCTCGTGTTTTCTCGGTGGTCGAGACCCGGGCACTCCAAGAGTTGTTCTCGTGCCTCGAGGAGACCACCTTTATTGTTGTTGCAGTGTATGCAATGTGTTCTCCCCACTGACTCGTTTGGGTTCAGCGGGGGTGACGGGGCCTGTTGGTTTTTTGCGCATCTCTCATTGTGCTCTATTGTGTCCTCCCGGCTTGTGTACATCGGCATGCAGATGACTTACGGCGAGACTTGACGTTGCTGGAGTGTCGTCCAGTGGAGCCGACGCACCCTGAGGCCTACTTCTGGTTCGCTGGAGCCTCCTCCCTCCGGCAACGTGCTCAGCTCCATCGGCAGGCCTCCTCGTGGTCGGGCCGCCGGTAGTCATTGCCATCGCAGATGTTGTCTACATGCATCCAGCACTATTTCAGACTGTGCCATTGCATCTCCAGCATCATGGTCAAACTAGGGTCCATGTCTCTTGCTGTGTGGCACTATTTAGCATCATGGACCGACGTAGGCACTCCCTGGTTTCGGGCAGCCGTAACTCTTTGCTGGTGTTTTTCTAGCTGATTTTGACCAAACGAATGTGTTCGCAGCATCGGTATCATGGTGTGGTCCAGTTTTAAGGCAAAACGGACGACGCCCGGGTTTGAGTTGTCGCGAGTCTGGTAGGGCTCACCAAGAAAACCCTGCCTGCCAGAAAATAGGTCTATAACTGTTTTCTGATTGGCTGGTTAGCTGAGTAACAAGTTCTACACTAGTGGGGGGGGCTAGAACTTGGAGGGGTCTCCCATTGTTGCTCAATCTTCATTCCTAATCAGTCACTTTCAGTTTTCAGCTACTTTCTCGCGCAAACACTGGCGCGCGCATTTCTGAGAAGCAAACCCAGAGCTTCTCGACTAAGTCTCTAGAGCAGCAGACTGCGGGGGCAGCAGACTTAAGCAATGAGCGTGGAAGCCCGCACACTCCATCAATAACGCTACTGCCCCAACCTGCTGCCTAGTTTTCCATTTTGGCATCACAGCCAGAGCATAGCAGCAGCAGCAGAAGACTAGCATACATGTGCCAGACAACGCCGGCGAACCCCCAATACGCGCCAGTGCACGGGAAATGTTGTCCGATTTTTTTCGGCAGCATTGACCTGCCTGGTGGCGACGTCAGATTTTTTCCCACGGCCACTGAGCCAGGGGAAATGCTCCCCGATTTTTTCCGACAGCACTGACCCCCACACGTGACGCAAGGAGGTGAGCGACAGGTAGCGTCCGACACCTCCAGGCAACAACGCACGTGGCAACATCACCCAGGTGCAGTTACTAGCACCAGCGAGAAGTAGCAGCAACCTACAGTAGCAGCAGCAGCATGCAACTACAGTAAGCAGTGGCAGTAGCAGCTAGCAACAGTTGCATGCAGCAGCAGCAGCTGGCAGCAGCAGCAGCTCGTAGCAGCTCGCAGCAGCACCAGCAACCGGTCACAACAACAGCTCGTAGCAGCTCCCAGTAGTAGCAGCAGCCCGTAGCAGCGAGCAGCAATGGCGGCCAGCAGCAGCAGCTTGCAATAGTAGCAGCAACGGCAGCAACCGGCAGCAACGGCAGTGAGCAGTAGCAATAGCAAGCTGTAGTAGCTGCCGCGGCAAGCTGCAGCTGTAGCCGGCTATAGCAGCAATAGCAGCAGCAGCCAATAGCAGCCAGTAGCAGCTGTTGCTGCTCGTAGCCCAAAGTTTGCCACGAGCAACGGGCTACAAGCAACAAGCCCGCTGCTTGCTGCGAGTAACGAGTTGCTAACAGTGAGCAGCAAGTACACTGCTTGCAGCCCGCTGCCCACAGCCAATAGCGAGGCTCGTTGTGCCAGACGAAAAGAAAGGAAAAGAAAGAGAAACGAAGGACCAGCAAAAAAATCCCCCACCCAAGCAACAACTGCCATAGCTGCTGCAGTAGCCACACCAGCCGTAGTGGCACATAGCAGGAGCAGTAGTAATAGCAGCTGTAGAAGCAGTAGCAGCAGCAGGAGCAGCAGTAGCAGCCAAAACACTAGTAGCAGTAAGCAGTGATAGCGCCAGCAACAGCAGCGGCATCAACAATAGCAGCCGCTACAACTGTGCAGCACCGGCCCTAATCATAGCCGCTGCTGACGTCAGCATCCAGCCTCTGACGTCAATGCTAACGTCATCAACAAAAAAAGGCCAAAGGGTGGGGAAGAAGCTTTTTAGTAGCACGAGCAGTAGATTGCGCCATAGCAGGTGCTAACGCCAGCTGTCCTAGGCTGATGTCACAGCTGACATCAGCGGAACACCAAAAAAAACAAAACAAAAACAAAAAAACACAAAGAGTGGGGGCACCAAAGCCATGGTTGGCAACCCTAGTGGGGAGGGGTCCTCCTCCGTTGGGGGACCCCCAGGTGGGTACCCCCCCCTTTTCTTGCAGCAACTACAACAACAGCAACAGCTACAACAGCAATAGTAGGACCAGGAACAGTAGCAGCTGCAACTGCAACAGCACCACCACCACCACCACCACCAGCAACAGCAGCAATAGCAGTAACAGCGGTAGCAGCAGCCAACAGGCATCGTCCCTGACACCCCTGATCCCTTAGCTGCCATTCAGCAACAGCTCACCACCTTGACGCAGCAACTTGCAGTATTGCAGCCACTTGCTTCACAGACGGTTACCGGTGCTCCACCGCCATTCTTTCCTCCTGGGCACAAACCCCGTTGTGTCCGCTGCCACGCATTACCTGGCGCAACAGCACACTCAGCGCCAGCGGCAGACTGTGACCTCCGTCCTTGACCCCACTCTGGGCGCCGGCCCCAGGCAAAAGGACTTTGACACGCCGCCCCCGCCACTTCAGGCCTGTGAACAGTTCCGGAGTTGGGAGCTCAACTTCCGCATCTCAGTTTAGGGTGACGGCCTCTGGGCATACTACACTCTTCCATACAATTCCACCCTGGCCAACCAGTTGTATGACGCTGGTCACGCCGTCCGTTCCCTCGTCCCTATCGCTCCTCCGGCTTCCCGCCTGGCCCTAGAGCCCTTTCTTGGTGATTTCATTGCTAGTAGCGTCCCAGACCCTACAGTCGCGTGGCACATCCTCTCTCGCCCCCATCGTCTGTCTAGCAAGGTTGAGACCAGCTGTTTTTTGCGGGAGTTCAACTCCCTCCACATGGAGGAGACCAAGACAGTAACCGCCTACTAGCAGCAAGCTGAAGACATCCTTCGTCGCCTCGGCACCTCTGCTCTACCCCCTCTGGTCGTGCACCTCACCATCAAGCGCAACGCCACTGACGCGTACGCGGACGTCTTTGTGCACTACTCCCAAGACGTCCTCTCCACCATGGCGGCCAAGGGCACCCTCATGCCCTGGGCATACGAGCTCTTCCTCAGGATTGAGAAAACTCGCCTGGAGTCCCGCCTCTAGCGCACAGAGGCTCTAGCCTCCCCTACTGTTGCCTCCGTGGCCATCGCTTCTCCCGCAGAAGCTACCTCAACCAACTCTTTGTTGCCGGGAAAAAAGAAATGCCGGAGGGAGAAGGGCAAGGGTCAGTAGCAGCATGAGCAGCACCAGCAGCAGTTGGCTAGGTCCAGTGGTGGTGGCTCAGTTTGCCACAACTGTGGCCAGCCCGGGCACGGGTGGTACATGTGCCCGCTGCCAACGGACAAGGCGCACGTCATCGCCACCATGCATCGCCAGCAAGAGCGTCGTCTCGCCTCTGCCGTTGTCGTTGTCACTAGCCCTGATGCCCCGACCTCGTCCAGCAGCTCCACTCCTCCGACAGCCGCACCGAACCCGCCGGCGCCAGCTCCGCAGTAGCATCATCCGCAGCCGTCGGTGCCCCTGTTCCCTTCACCTGTGTAATCCTCGTTCTATCCGGGCTCCAGCGCCGTCACTCCACACTCAGTCTACACTGCCAGGCCGTCCCCACCTGGGCAACAGTTGGAGCCGTTCATTGCGCTCTAGCTTGGCCTGCCTTGCCCTCCCCCCCAGGGAAGTACGAGTTGTGTCACCTCCTGCTTGTCCCCCTCGCCCTGCATGACTGAGACTAAGCTACGATCGTGTCCTGCCTCCTCGTCTATCTCGCCGCCTCCCATGGTCTCCTCTGTCCCCCTCTGTGACGACGTCGTGTGGCTTGATGATTGGCAGTTTCGGTTCGCACCCCCTTCCACGGCATCCGCAACTCTTGCGTGTTGCCATGTGACCGTTAGCGGTTTGGCAACTCCTGTCCACGACCTGGCCAACACCTGGATCATCAACTCCGGGGCCACGCATCGCATGATGGCCTCTCGTGAGGCCTTCATTATGCTTGGTCCTGTTGGCGATGCATCCGGTGTCCGGACAGGCTCCTGTAAAGTGTTACATGTCCACGGCGTTGGTGTCGTTCATTTCTGTGGTCTTGCCGGTGATGTTTTCCTGACCGATGTTCCTTTTGTCCCCGATCTTGAGCTCACCCTCCTGTCCGTTACTGCACTTCACCGCATGAGCATGGATGTTGTACCCTCGCGTGGTGTTGGCACTGTGTTCTTGCGTCCGTCCGGTCTTGTTGTTGTTCACACCACCGCCCGTGGCAACCTGTGGCACATGCCCCGTCTTTCCTCCTCTCCTTATGTCCCCTCCTCGTCCGCTGCCAGAGGCCATGTGTTTGTCACCAGAACGCTCTCTCCATAACACACCCTTCTCGTGCACTGCCACCTTTGCCATGTCCACTCTACTGCCGTTGACAGCATGCTCTGCACCCAGCCGTCCAAAGACCTTGACTTTCAGACTTTCCCTTTGTCGTGTCCCACAAAGTGCGTTGATTGTACTCAGGGTAAGATGCACCAGTCCACATACCCTCTGTCCTCTTCCCGTGCGTCCGCCACTCTCAACCTCGTCCATTCCGATGTCATGGGTCCTCTCCCTACCGAGTCCGTCCGAGAGCATAGCCATTATGTCCTCACCCTCACTGACGACTACTCGCACTACCGTCAGGTCTTCTGCCTTTAGCACAAGAGCGATGTCGCCCATTCCATTCAGGACTGGCTTGTCCTTGCAGAGCACGAGTGTGGTCAATCCCTTTGCCGCTTTTGCTCCGATCGCGGTGGTGAGTACATTGGCGAGACCATGAATTTTCTCACCTCCCGCGTTATCCACCATGAGACGTCTGCGCCCTATACGCCTGCCCTGAACGGCGTCTCCGAGCGGTGCAACTGTACCATGGCCGATGCCGTCCGCACCATGCGCGTTGAGTCTGGCCTCTCTGATGGCTTCTTCTTTGCAACCATGACCTCAATGACGTGGGTCTGGAACCGGATTCCTCACAAACCCCTTCCCCGCCAATCCATGTTGTACCAGCACTGGTGCGGTCAACACGCCGACCTCTGCCTAGCTTGCGTCTGAAGCTGCGTAGCCATCGTGTGGCTGCCCGCCCCGCAGCAAAGCGACAAACTTGCCCCCCACAGGCTTCACTGCACCTTTCTCGGTGTCTCTCATCAGTCCAAGGCTTGTCGCTTCTGGGATTCCTCCCGAGACTGCATCGTCGAGTCCCGCGATGCCCTCTTCATTGAGGAACTGTTTCCGCACAATCTCTTTCGCTCCGGCTCTTCAATGTCCCTACCGTCACATGGGGGAGTGGTGAGTCTGTCCTCCGTCCTACCGCTTCCAGGTGGCACATCACTTACTCCATCCAAGCCAGCAAACCCTGTCACGCCCGCTGCCTCCTCCGAGCCAGCAGCCCCAGTCGCGCCCGCTGGCCCCTCTAAGCCAGCAGCCCCTGTCGCGCCCACAACCTCCTCCAAGCTAGCAGCCCCAGTCGCACCTTTTGGCCCCTCCGAGCCAGGAGCCCCAGTCGCGTCCACCGGTCCCTCCTGACCGGCGGCCCGAGTCGCGTCTACCGGTCCCTCTGGGCCGGCGGCCCCAGTCGCGTCCACCGATCCCTCCGGGCCGGCGGTCCCAATGGTGTTCACTAGTCCCTCTAGGCCAGCCGCCCCAGTCGCCTCCACCTCTCCCTCCGGGCTGGCGGTCCCACTCGTGTCCACTGGTCCCTCCGTTCTAGCCGTCCCAGTTGCGTCCGATGGCCCCTCCGGACCAGTAGCCCCAGTCGCGTCCGCTGATCCCTCTGGGCCAGCAACCCTGTCCGCCTCCGTCGGCTTGTCAAAATCTAGGCCGTCTCCTGCCCTACAGCGCTACACGCGTGGCCCAAGCAGTAACCTCCAACCCAGGCTGTGAGTGAGCGTGCACACCGCAGCACCTCGCCCTGTGGCATCTCGGCCCCATGTCACTCCACGTGTCTCTTCCACTCCTACGGTCGTAAGTCGGGACCCTGGCATAAGGGTGCACACCGGGAAAGATTCCCGGTTCCCAGAAAGGATTCGGACTCTCGAATCTGAATCCTACGGGGGATTCGGATTCGCAAATCCTTGAAAAGATTCGCGAATCCTTAGGATTCGCGAATCCTCAACGGTTCTCATGGACCGTTGCACAATGCTTTGTGGCAAGTCCAGATTTTACTCTTTTTTTTACCCCTTCTGTCACTTCCAAACAATATGTGCACAACATATGATCGTAGGTCATGAATGTTTCTTCTAATATACATGTACTCAGCTGTTGTCAATGGACACCACAAGTGGACATTTTGAGGCATCGTGGTGGTGGATGTTAGCCCTACTTAAGCAGTGCTGAGTACTGTTCTGCAGCATGTATTCTTCACACTCATCAACTGCCGACAAGGGCATATTTTAAATCAACAAGCGTTTTCTAGCACCGTCAAGCACTGACAAGCATCGACAAGCATTTACAATCTATGATAGTGAGTGTACCTTCAAGAGCCAATGAGCATCGAGTATGACTGATATGCATATATGACACTGTTTGAGACCACAAGTACCATCAAGTGTTAGCCTACATTCATTCTGAGTTTCACCTCTGTGCAAACCTGGCTGCTCGAAGTGGCTTTATGCATCAAACATTTGCTGCATGCATAAGTTCACAAATGTGGATTGTATGACAGAAAACAGGGAATGTTGAATTGAAATGATAATGAGCAGATCACAGGACAGTGAGCAAGGGACCCAACTACACTAATCCTATGATCCAACCTCCATGACATCTTCATCCTCCCCCCCCTCTCCTTCATCCTCCCCCTCCTCGTATCCGTCCTCCTCCTCGTCCTCGTTCACAAAGAGTGACAGCCCCTCCAACTCCTCACACGCAGCACCGACGAGCCCATCCTCCCGCGCTTTACGCCGTAACTCATTGATGCGCACCTCTTCATCTCTGTACTCCTGCGCGACGACGCCATGGGGCGACACCGGGAAGTCCAGCAGCGACTTCTCGTTGATCCAGCTTTTCATGGTTAGCAGGTTTTCGACCGTCAAGTTGGCAAGCGAGTGCCTGAAGTCTGTGATAATGTGCCTACCAAGGGAGAACAGACGTTCGGACGGGGTGGAAGTGGCAGGTACAGCAAGCACGTCCATTGCTGCGAGAAAAAAGATGGAAATGCATGCTGCTGCTTCCTGTAGTGCCTAAGCACTTTGCACGTCATGCCTTTCTTTGGCAAGTTGGCCCATTTTTCCACCTCCTCCTCCAAGCTCGACAGCTCTGTTGGTGCCGCCGTCGCCGGCTCCCGCACCTCAAACATGTCCCTTGCTGGATCGGCCAAGGCCTCCTCCATCAATGCATCGTCCTCAGATGGAGGTGGGGGTGGTGGAGGCCGCGGGCGCAGCTGGCGTGTTTCTTGTGATCCCGCTGCTACAGCTCTGCTGCTGCCCGGCTCATGCCCTGCTGCTGTTCTGCCTGTGCCCTGCTGCTGCCCAGCTGATGCCCTGCCCGTTCCCTGCTGTTGTCCTGCGGATGCCCTGCCCGTACCTTGCTGTTGTCCTCCTGATGCGTTGCTGCCGGTGTTGCGGCTGCCCTGCTGCTGGTTCTGCTGTGATCCTGACTGGAGTTGCTGCTGGCTCCCCTGCTGGTTCTGATCCTGCTGCTGGTTTGAGCTCTCTGCCCCCTCTGACAATGCCGCGGCCTCACTCTGCGCTTCCAGCACGCGGTCGTGGTAAGGCCGCAACAAGGTGACCACCTTCACCTGCAACAGTGCGGCAGACGCCACCCCCATCAGCGTATGTGTCCTGTCAAAGAACCTGAGCCGAAAGCGTGGGTCAGCCGCGGTTGCAAGCGTGTGGCGGTCAGTCAGCAGCCGTGCGTACTTCTTCAGCTTGTCCTCAGCCTCCTTCAGCTCGAAGTTGATGTCAACGAGCAGCTGCTCCTTTGCATTAAGACGCCCTGCAATCCCTCTCCGTCTGCTCTTCTCACGCGCCAAGTGAGCTTTCACCTGCCACTTCTCGAGCTTGTCCAGCATGGAGTCAAAAAACGGTATGACGAGGTTGAGCGTTGGGTAGGACGAGCCAGAGATGTCGTTCGTGTACGCCTTGAATGGCTTGAGGATGACAATGAGGAGGGCAATCAGCCCCCACTCATCGCGAGAAGGCTTGAGGGCATCACCCTCACTGCCATACCCCTCAAGCCACCCCGGTATCACGTCCTTCAGCACGAGCACGCGCTCCATCATGTCCAGGGTGGCATTCCACCTTGTCTCGGTGTCGAGGTGCAATGAAAGGTACCGGACTCCAGCCGCCGTTGCCGTGTTGATCAGCGACTGCTCCCTTGGAGTAGACCGCTTCACAAACACGGCCACGGCCCGCACCTTGGCCACAATCCCCTCAACCTTTGCATGCCCCAACAAATCCTTGACGGCGAGGTTCATGATGTGCCCTAAGCACCTGATGTGGCCTTTCGGTTCAAGGGAGGACTCGGCTGCAGGGATGATGTAGTTGTTGATCATCGAATCGTTTGTGCTCTCGTTGTCGACCGTGAGGCAAAACATCCGGTCAAACACCCCCCACTGCTTCAAAGCACCTGCCAGTGCGTCGAAGATGTTCTGCGCATTGGGAGCGAGCGGCATTGCGGGAAAGGAGAGGGCGAGCGTCTTCACTTGAAAGTCTTGAATCCAGTGTGCCGTGACTCCAAGATACTTCATGCCATTCTCCCCCTTCCAGCCGTCCATGGTGAAGTTGAGGGCAGAAGTCACCTCACCAAGCATCTTCTTGATACGGTTGCAGAAAGCTGCTGCCGCGATCACAATCTGCCGGCTGATTGTCATGCGACCGGGGAGGTCGCATGCCGGGTTTCCGTGCCAGAACGCGCGCTGCAGCCAGGTGGACTCCATGCCTAAGAAGCTCTCATTCTTGTCAATTACGTGCTTCCAAATGCAGTGTTGGAAGTACAGCTTGCAGAACACAGCTCCCACCGCTGCCACACCCCGGCTGATGACTGTGTTTGCAATGTTCAATCCCACTCCTGCCACTGCAGCCGCTGCTTCTGTTGATGCATTGATAGCGTTGGTGGATGCCAACCGTAGCTTCTGGGCCACCTCTTGCTCCTTCAGCTCCAAGTAATGCTTGCGGTGCTTCAGCCGTAAGTGTTTCCACATTGCGGACGTGCACCCTCCGTTGTTGGCGTAGTCCTTTGGACACAGACTGCACTGTGCACGAGGGCCCTTTGTGGGGTGGTCAATTTTGTCAAAAAGAGTCCACACAAGGCTCGGCTCCTTCGCGGATCTCCTCTTGTTACCAACGTCCTCCTCATCCTCATCATCGTCATCATCGTCAGCGTCGTCGTAAGTACCCTCACGTGCAGTCTGCACCACCGCTGCAACGTCGGCCATGGAGGAGAGTGATGTAGTCACGGCTGCGGCTAAGGCATGGAAGTCGACGATGATGACACCGATATGTTGTGTCTCGGGACTTGCACCATTTCCGAAGTGGAACTGGCACTTCCAATGGTGCCACTTGCACGGAGCAAGTGGTGCTCTGACGTCCGCTGCTGATCCGATCAGCAGCGAACGTCGCCTGCTGAACCGGCCCGGTTTGCCGGGCCGGCGAACAGGGCCGGTTTGCCTACTGATTGGGAGCGAGTTCGCTCGGCAGCGGATCATCCGCCGTTGCTTAAAGCAACGGCGGATCATCCGCCGATGGCAGATGTAACAGCTGCTTCGGATGTTATACCGCCGAGACATCCGATGCCTCGGTTTGATGAACCAGTGGTTCATCCACCGACAGTGGATGAACCACTGGTTCATCCACCAAGACATCGGTGGGCCACTGGTTCAGAACCAGTGAACCACCGATTGTCGATGGTTCATCTGTCGGCGCCCGCTTTCCACATGCATGTGACGGTCGAAACGTAGCACGAAAATGGTGGACCAATAACAAACACTGAAACAGCGCACTGCGCAGGCCAACGTGGCCGATGCCGAGGGACAAAAAGCCACAGACCAACTGTCGGCATCGGCCAGGCTGTCCGGTAATCGGAAGCCCATTGACTGGATAGCTGAACTTTGCAAAAGGTTTCGAATTAAACAAGTTCACTATGTATAGAAGTGATGGTTTGCATCTTTGCAGTGAGAAATATAGAAACGAGTGTATCCAGCCAACTTACATGTGTCTGGCTGAGGAGCATGCTATCCAGATACATGCCACCTGGGTACAAGATATTGCGACATGCATGGTTTTGAACAACCAAAAAGACACACATCACAGCCCTCGCAAGAACCCGCACCGCGCCACTGCACGGAGGTGCGACAGACCCCCGGTTTTTTTGGGGTATCGTGAAGCCCCCCCCCCCCCCCCCCCCCCCGTGTCGACCAAAAGATTCGCGAATCTTGGTTTGAATCCCTCTCAAGGATTCGGAACCGCGAATCCTGAAAATATTCGTGGCTACCGAATAAGATTCGCGAATCCTAGGATTTGGTGTGCACCCTTACCCTGGCACCAAGGCCCTCGCCCTGACCACATTGGCTATCATTGCAAACCTTCACCCTCGATCTGCATTTGGCTACACCATGCTTCATCACGAGCATTGGCTTGTTGTCATGGCTGCACTCGCACACATCCCACCTGGAGCTCGAGATGGACACGCTCTCTTAGTCCGCTCCATAGCAGGCCTAGAGGACCCAGCCACCCTATGCGAGGCTCGCCCCTCTCCTAAGGCCGCACACTGGGACACTGCCTGCGCTGACGAGCTCATTGCTATTCGCCAGTACCACGTGTATGACCTCGTCGACCTCCCTCCAAGTCGGAAGGTCATCGGTGCCAAGTGGGTCTTTCGGCGCAAATGGAAGCCCGATGGGTCCTTGGACAAGTACAAGGCCCGCCTCACAACCAAGGGGTTTACTCAAGTCCCTTAGGTCGACATCGACCAGATCTTTGCTCCTGTTGGCTGGTTCTCCACGAGCCGCGCGCTCTTCAGTCTGGTTACCCAGCATGGGTGGGAGGTGCATCACATGGACGTGAGCAACGCCTTCCTCCATGGTTCATTAGAGGGTGAGGAGCTCTACATGGTGCAGCCTCCACGCTTCGACGACGGTACTGGAAGAGTTTGGCGATTGTGGAAGGCCCTCTACGGCCTAAAGCAGTTGCCTCGGTGCTGGAACCAGCAGATCAGCAGCACTCTCCTTCGCGACAGCCTTCAGCTTAGTACCGCTGACCTTGCACTGTTTGTCAGCCCGCGAGGCCAGATCCTCGCCGTTGTCGTGGTCTACGTCGACAATCTCCTTATTGCGTCACCTGACATGGCTACCGTCCAGCGTGTCAAAGACCGGCTGCACACCGCCTACCAAATGAAGGATCTCGGGTCTGTCCGAGTCTTCCTGGGCATGGAGCTCGAGCATGATTGCTCCAAGGGCATCCTGCACATCCACCAGGCTACCTATGTGCAAACGCTTTCCACTCGCTTCGCCAAGGACTTGCCCCTTATAACCTGCGCATCTTCACCCATGTCACCTGACAGCCAGGTGAAGCTGAAGAGTCCTGACCCATCTGTTTTGGATGAGCCAGTTGACGTGACCACGTATCTGCGAGTCATTAGGTCACTGATGTTCCTCGCGACGACGACGCGCCCAGACATCGCGTTCCTCATCAACCTCCTAGCTCAGTTTTCTCAGGAGCCACGTCACCTCCACTTTGAGGCCGCAATCCGAGTACTGCGCTACGTCGTCTCGACTCCGCGGCGAGGTCTTGTGTTCCGCCGCCAACCATCTGTCGTCGCGGTGCACTACACCGACAGTGACTGGGCCGGCAGTCCAGACGGCAAGAGTCGCACAGGCTGGATCTTTCTGATCGGCGGCACGGCTCTGTCCTGTCATAGTGGCAAGCAGGGGTGTATTACACACAGCACTGCTGAGGCTGATCTCTTAGGCGCGTGTGAGAGTGTGTGGTTGCGTCGTCTATTGTCTGAGTAGCGGCAGTACGTCGCATCCATCACGTTGCATTGTGACAATGAGAGTGCCATGGCCATCGCCGACAGTGACGGTGTGTATCACACACGCAAAAAGCAAATCAACGTTGAGTATCACTATATTCGTTCATTGTTGCATGACAGAAGCATCAGCATTGTGTGGGTTGAGACAGCACAGCAGCTGGCTCACTTCTTGACCAAGGTACTGAAGCGCGACTCGTTCAAGAAGGCTCTGAGTTCGGTTGGCGTGCATTCGTGAGTGGCTCTCTTTGTCCCTGTCTGCATCTCTGCGTGCTCTGGGGGAGTATGGTTGTTGACTGTGTCTGTGCCCGCACATGTGCACTACGTGTGTGAATCATGGAGGAGTGTTGGTTTTTTACGCATCTCTCATTGTGCTTTATTGTGTCCTCCCGGCTTGTGTACATCGCCATGCTGATGACTGACGACGTGACTTGATGCTGCTGGAGTGTCGTCCGGTGGGGCCGACGCACGTTGAGGCCTACTCGCAGTTTGCTGGAGCCTCCTCCCTCCCGCGACGTGCTCAGCTCCATCGGCAGACCTCCTCGCGGTCGGGCGGCCGGCGGTCACTACCACCGCAGATGCTATCTACATGCATCTAGCGCCGTTTCTAACTATGCCATTCCGTCTCCAGCATCATGCTCTGACTAGGGTCCATTTCTCTTGCTACGTGACAATGTTTTGCATCATGGACCGTCGTAGGCACCGCCTGGGTTCGGGCAACCATAACTCTTTGTTGCTATTTTTCTAGTTGATTCTTACCGCAGGATTGCGTTTGCACCGTCAGTATTATGGTGTGGTTCAGTTTTCAAGAAAAACGGACAACGCCCGGGTTTTAGGCTCTAGGGCGTCTTGCAAGGCTCACCGAGAAACCCTGCCTGCCCCAAAATAGGTGTAGAACTATTTTCTAATTGGCTGGTTAGAAAAGTAACAAGTTCTAAACTAGTTGGGGGGAGCTAGAACTTGGAGTGGTCTCCCATTGTTGCTCATTCTCCATTCCCAATCGGTCACTTTGAGTTTTTAACTGCAATCCGGCGCAAACACTGTTGCGCGCATTTATGAGTAATAAACCCAGAGCTTGCAGACTTAGTCTACAAAGTAGCAGAATGAGGAGGCAGCAGACTTAAGCAATGAGCATGGAAGCCCATAGGCCGCACTAACAATGCTGCTGCCCAAACCTGCTGCCTAGTTTTCCATTTGGGCTTGGTGCGGCTAGCTGCCAGTGCCCCTACTGAGAAAATGCGTGGAAGCTTCCTAGCAACGCAGCCACTGACTAGGCGTCAGTGCCTGATCAGACGGCGACGACAGTCACAGGTCGTACACACTACGGCACTGGTTTGGCTAGGAGACACAAGGCAAAGTGTGAGAATGCTTCAATATAGCATATGTAGAGAGAGATAACAAATGACAGGTCCAAGGCATAAATACCTGCCGCGGCACACAGCGGGTGTCGCACGCGGCAATCCAAGAGCTGTCCTAAAACTGGCCCAAAACCACTGTTTTGGCCGTAACTCTGCGCACACATGTCAGAATGCTACGCCGTCTGAACCTGGACGTGCACAATCAAAAGACGGACGCTACGACTGGTCACATGCATGCATTCATTGCCAAACAGTGAACATACAATGCAAAAACGTGCAAATAGGCCTAATGGTCAGTCCGCCGAAAGACGCCTGCAAGATGTAGAAGACACAGCAGAGAGTCCCGGTGGTGTCTAGGGCTCTGGTACAGTAGTCGACAAGCTCCCAGCTGGTAGTCCGCCGCCTGTCGTCGCGCCGGTGCCACCAGGGCCGCCCATCTCAGGGATCTGCACGAGTATGGACACGGCCGAGTGGTCACGGTAAACTGTACAGGAACGGCACAAAACACAACACTCCCCCATGACCCGATGGTACGCATGTCCATACGCGTGCAACACTGGTACGAACACAATAATGAGTGACGCAAACAAATGAGGCGCAGACGCACATCCCACACTCAACCACTCTCACGCACAGGGCGAAGCCCAACAGAACGAATGGCCACCAGGAACTTTCCGCGAGCAAGTGCCTTCGTCAAGAAATTAGCACGCTGCATGTTAGTACCAACCCACATGATGGAGATCACGCGTCGCTCCACCAGATCACAAACGAAGTGATGCTCAACCGCAATGTGCTATGTGCGAGCATGAAAAATACCAGAGTTTTCGGCAATGGCGTGAGCACTCTGGTTGTCGCAACGCAGCACAATGGCAGGTACTGACTGCCCAAGCTCAAGAAACAAGTGCTGCAGCCATACTGCCTGAGCAGCCCCTGCGCCCAAAGCAACATACTCTACCTCTGACGAGCTACATGCAATGCAGCCCTGCTTCCCGCTTTGCCAAGACAAAGCGGTACCATCGAGTAGAAACACGTAGCCAGTACGACTGCGCCCATCAGGGCTCCAAGCCGAGTCACTGTCAGTGTAGCCGTCAAGGACCACCAAACACTGCCGACAAATGTAGAGTCCAAGGTACGGCATGGCGACCACGTACCGTACCACTCGCACAGCCGCATGAAGGGCTCTCGCGTGTGGAGCCTGCGAGAACTGAGCAAGGGGGTTGACGGCAAACGCGATGTCAGGACGCGTGGTGGTGGCCACGTACATAAATGATCCGATGAGACCAAGGTACAAGGTCACGTCCACTGTCTCCCCTAGCTGTGTAGGATCATCCACCTTCAAGGCATCCTGCACATTGGGTGTAGGAGGTGTGGAAGTGGATGGCACAGCACCAAGGAGATTGCTGAAGCGCTCCCCCATGACTCGTGCGTATCGGGCCTGATGCAGCAACAGTTTCTAATGTCTGCGATCTCGCACGGTCTCCATACCAAGAAACAACGATGCAGGACCGAGGTCCTTCATCCTGTAGGCAGTCTGTAGAATAGCCTTGGCCTCCTTCACGGCCTCCAAAGACGGAGACGTAATCAGGAGGTCATCAACATAGACCAAGATGGCGGTGAACCGCTCGGGTGTCTGTAGGTTGAAGAGCGAGGGGTCTGCCTCGCTCTGTACGTATCCTGCGCGAGTCAAATTGTCAGTGATCTCCCGGTTCCAACACCGTGGAGACTGCTTGAGGCCGTAGAAGGACTTGCGCAAGTGCCAGACCTTGTTACCGTCCTGAAAACCTGGTGGCTGAGCCACGTAAATCTCCTCATCCAGAGAGCCATGGAGGAACGCATTGTTCACATCCATCTGGTGCAGTTCCCAGTCATGCTGAGCCACTACACCGAACAGAGCTCGAGTTGAGGTCATGCGGCCGACAGGGGCAAAGGTGTCAGTGTAATCGACTCCCTCAATCTGAGAGTACCCCTTGACGACCAAGCGGGCCTTGTAGCGTTCCAGTGAGCCATCCGGCTTCACCTNTAGGATGAAGAGCGAGGGATCTGCCTCGCTCTGAACGTATCCTGCGTGAGTCAAACTGCCAGTGATCTCCCGGTTCCAACACCGTGGAGACTGCTTGAGGCCGTAGAAGGACTTGCGCAAGTGCCAGACCTTGTTACCGTCCTGAAAACCTGGTGGCTGAGCCACGTAAATCTCCTCATCCAGAGAGCCATGGAGGAACGCATTGTTCACATCCATCTGGTGCAGTTCCCAGTCATGCTGAGCCACTACACCGAACAGAGCTCGAGTTGAGGTCATGCGGCCGACAGGGGCAAAGGTGTCAGTGTAATCGACTCCCTCAATCTGACAGTACCCCTTGACGACCAAGCGGGCCTTGTAGCATTCCAGTGAGCCATCAGGCTTCACCTTCTTGCAAAAGACCCACTTGACCTGAACCGCCTTCCTCCCAGGGAGAAGGTCGACAAGCTCATAGACTCTGTGCTCTCGGATAGCTCGAACCTCATCCTCGCAAGCAGCTCGCCAGGCATCGGCATCCTCCAATGAGAGAGTCTCCCTCAATATGCCAGGGTCAGGCGCCATAGAGGGGGAACTCTGCGTGACGAGTGCACACGCCTCAGTGTCGGGCCTGACGGCCACGAGATTAGCTGTTGCATCACAGGCAATATGGAACTCGTGAGTGACCAAGTCGTGCCCTACAAGGCACGTTGGATGTACCTTTGAGAGCTCGGTGCGGGCACTCAGGCCTAAGGCCTTTGTGCCTGGATCACCGCTCGCGATGCTACGAGTGGAACGCCTAGGTCCGGGACCCGACGCTCGCTGAGCTCCGGAGTCTAGTGGTCAAAGGCGGCCACGGGGCTCACGGGAGTAACTAGAGGTCGAGGGGCGCACCTCAGGCTCAGGTACAGGTACGACCACAGGAACAGGTACGACCATAGCTGGTAAGGGATGAGACGAGGCAGCCAGAGATGCGGAGCGAGGAGATGAGTGTGTGGGAGACACGGGGCTGGGTGTGACAGCAGGCAAGGCTGGTTCGGACACTGAGGCAGGAGTGTCAACCGACGTAGGAACGGGAGTGGGCAAGAGTGGGTCAGACGCAGAAGCAGGGGTGCCGGCAGACACAGGTGATGGTGTAGGAGGAGGCGTGAGAGAAGAGGTACCTGTGGGGTGGGCAACAGGCTGTACAGGTGAGATCTCTGGACCGACGGTAATGATAGCCGGATCATCAAGGGCTGGAGATCGAGAGGGGGCTCGAGCGGACACATCAGCCGGATGAGGGATGGTCACAGGCGTAGAAGTCTCCCCCATCCGCCGAGGACCCTCACAGGAAGGGACATGGGCTACGGAGAGGGTTGTGATTGAAGTCAGATCACGGTATGTGAGTGACTCAAAAAACAGCGCGTCACGGGACTCAATGACGCAACGACGAGTGGGGTGCCAAAAGCGCCAGGCCTTCGACCGTGGAGAGATGCCAATGAAGGCACACAAGCGACCCCGAGGGGAGACTTTAGATGCCTGCTAGTCCTCGGTGTACCACACAAAGGCCAGGGATCCCCAGACGCGAGCGAGACAAAGGTCAGCACGGTGGCCAAACCAGAGCTCTTACGGTGTAACATGGTGCGGAAGTGGACCATGTGGTAGGCGGTTCCAGACCCAGGTCATGTAGGCAAAGCCCTTAAAGGCGAAAGACTCCGGGAGACCACACTCAGACCGCATGGCGTGAACCGCATCATCCATGGTGCGGTTCCAGCGCTCAGATACACCGTTCTGCTGTGGAGTAGCAGGAGCGGAGACCTGGTGAAAAATCCCGTGCGCAGCAAAGAAGGAGTCCATCTCACCAAGGAACTCGCCGTTGCAATCCGAGCCAAAAGTATGTAGCGTGTGGCGAGACTGACGCTCAGCCATCACTAGCCAGAGCCGAACCGCAAGGGCGGCGTCACTCTTCTGACGCAAACTGTAGACCCACCGCATGCGGGTGAAGTCATCAGTTAGCATCAGAACATACCGGCCCCTCTCAGATAGGGACTCGAGCGAGAGAGGACCGAAAAGGTCCGAGTGGACCAACTCAAGAGGCCTTATTTCTCGGGAATGCGAGTCAGGGTAAGTGCACCGGTGCTCCTTCCCTTGAGCGCATAAAAGACAGTCGGTCTTGGGTGGCTTCTCGAAAGAAGCCACGTCAAGACCAAGAGCAGGCTGTGTCCGAATGAGCTTCGACACAGTGTTGGAGCCCAAGTGACACAGACGACGATGAAGCAACCGCTGGTGTTCTGGGGATAGAACACCAGTGACAAAAATGCGACAGGATGAGGAGGGAGAGCAAGGGGAGGAGGGCCGAGCGATACGATACAAATCATGTATGACTGAAGCACGCAGGACAATGCTACGGGTGTCAGTAGCAGTCACAGTCGCTGAATCAGCGGTATGCTCCACAGAGAGACCCATCAGAGTGCAGGCACACACAGAAAGCAGGCTGAGCTCAAGATCAGGCACGAGCAACACGTCAGAAAGATACATGGGGCCAGACGGACCGTCAAAACATACAACCCCCACACCGTGGACTAGCAAGGACTGACCAGAGCCAGTACGAACAGAACAGACAGTCGTGTCAGGACCGAGTACAACAAAGTCACTGCGACGGCACGTCATGTGATGGGTGGCCCCAGAATCGATGATCCAAGTGCCACCAGAGTCACGACTGGTGGACGTCACTGTACAATGAGCAATGGAACACTTGGCATCAGAGGAACGCTAAGCCGTCAGTGGCGAGGAACGACGTACATCACGAAGATGAGACTCATGAATCCAGTCAATGTAGTCAGGCCCATCACCATCACATGCTGATAGTGCTCCCCCACACGCGTCATCACAAGCCACGGGAACGGACCAACAAGAAGTCTGTGAACCACCCGACGATGACAACACACTCGCACCTCCCTAAAAACGAAGCGCCAGAAGATGATAAAGCTCGGCGATGGTGCGGTCGCGTGGGTCCAGATCGCTGCTGCTCGCTGGTGAGGACGCAGGAACAGCTACAGTCGTGGCCGCCGTACATCCCGAGGAGGATGCGGGTGACGCGCCGGACGTGGAACAATGAGCATGGGCAGCCTGAAGCCCACGGGTGATCTGCCCCCAGTCAAGCGGCTACTGGCACTCGGTGTAGCGATGGGCACCTCCACATTTGTAGCAGTGCACAGAACAGCCACTGCTACCACTGGATGACGACTGCTGCTGACCTGATCCACGCTTCCTATTCTTCTTCTTCCCCTGGGCGCTTGCTCCAACGCCATGTGTTTGCGTGGGTGTAGACGGAGTCGAAGAGCAGGAGGAAGATGAGGTAGTCATGGTGGAGGTGGATGAGGATGACTGCAGGAGGGAAGATGGTGGTGATGCGACGACTGCTGCAGCGAGGTAGATCTCCTGATGCGCTACTGCTACCTCACGGGCTGAAGTCACCTGGAGGAAAAGCTGATGTGCCCAAGGGAGCAGCTGCAGAGTGGCTCAGAAAGGCTTGAGGACAGCATCGCTATACCGTGTGAAGATGTCGGTGTACTCAAGGCAAACTCCGAGCATAATCGTCCAAAGCGCCCACAGTTGTGTGCCTCCTGAGGTCCCCAGACGCCTGTAGATACGCATGGCGCGTCGCCAGTAATCCGCCGCAGACTTTTCAGGCCCCTGACGAAGCGAATGGAAAGTACGAATGTGTGACGCACGAGTGACGTGCGTCTCTGCGGCCAGCAGGGATAACGCCAGATCCCAGCCTCCACGGGGATCGGCGCCAAGGAAGGGACGGAAGTCGACGACAGTCTCGCGTGGCATGGCATAGAGAAGTCCGCGCATGGCCCGGGCTGCTGTCAGTGCTTGTGCTGGGTCTGTAGACTGGCACGGGCTGTGGTAGTAAGCCCACACCTGAACCAGGATCTCCCAACAGTCGAAACCATCCTCACTCATGTACCGTGGAGGTGGTGCCTCGAAGTCCTTAGGTTGCTGCTCCGTGGGGAGAGCAACTGCAGGCTAAGGAGGACGAGAGACGGGGAAAACTCCTGGGAGAGGATGATCGCCAGGGTAGTCAGGTGATGATCGTATCGGGGAAACCGGTGGAGGTCGGGTACCCGTCTGTAGCTGACGCAGGCGCTCCAGGAGAACTCGAATCTCTTGCTCCTTGGAATCATCAGTGATGCCTGGCATGAGTGGCTCATTGTGTAGTGGCTCATCATCAAGGAGGTCAGCAGGTGGTGGGTCAGGTGGAGCGCCTATCACGGGCGCCTGGACCGAATGTTGGGTAGAGATCGCAACTCCAGCAGCTCCCTCAGAAACCCGCGGAGGAGCCGTGGACTGAGCGCGCAGAAGCTCAGTCAGCGTGCGGATAGCGTCATTCTGCTCTCTCTGGAGACGACGAATCTCATTCTGCTGGCTGCACAGGTCCTCAATGGCCTGCGAGCGTGGACTCAGTACGCCAGACGAGGAGGAGGAGGGATCGCCTGGTCCCTTCTCCTTGCTGTCGGACAGGCTCATGTCGCCGCTTCGTATTGGGCGACGGATGAATTTTGTCGGATTTTAAAAGAGTCAGCGTTTCTCGAGGAGTTGAAACGCTCGCAACTTTTGACTGTTTCACTAAAAATTTGACCAAGTATGGTGCTGACGTCAGCAGGTGGTTGCTCACATCAGCACGACTGATGACATCAGCAAACAAAACTTGCTGACGTCGGCTTCTCTCCCCTTTTTTTCTTTTTCTTTTTCGCGAATCTGCGTGCGCGTGTAGCAGCTCTGCGGTGGCCGTGCGGACGCTGCCCGGAAGCTACACAGCAGCTTCCACCCAGCTGCTGCTGTAGCTGCGCCATCAGCTGAAGCAGCAGTCATGCACCTGCAGATGCACCGGTGGCAGCAGCGGCTGTGCTGCTGTTGCTACTGCTACTGCTGTTGCTGCTGCGCGCTACGGCTGCTGCTCGCTGTCGCCGCCGCACATTACTGCTGCTGTTGCTACTGCTGCTACTGCTCTGCTATTGCCACCACGGCTGCCGCTACTGTTGCTGCGTTGCTATTGCCATCGCTGCTACTGCGTTGCTGCTATCGCTGCTCCTGCTGCGCTGTTGCTACCGCCGCTGCTCCTACGGCCGCTGCTGCTGCCGCCGCCTCTGCTGCTACTGCTCTGCTGCTACGGCTGTGGGAGGGGCGGCTGCACTCACTGCAGCCGCCACGCACCTCGCGTGGAGGTGCACAACGCAGCTGCTACCTCTGTTGTTGCGATCTCACGTGGTGGGTGGGGCTGCATAGACAGCGACCGGCTGTCTCTGACAGGCCTCTGGAACTGTGCTGCAGTGGTGACTCTCACTGTTGCTGATCTGCTACGTCTCTGCTGCGCAGCTCAGTGAGAACTGTCTCACAGCTCTGAAACCATGAGAAAATGCGTGGAAGCTTCCTAGCAACACAGCCGCTGACTAGGCGTCAGTGCCTGATCAGACGGTGACGACAGCCAAATGTCGTACACACTACGGCACGGGTTTGGCTAGGAGACACAAGGCAAAGTGTGAGAATGCTTCAATATAGCATATGCAGAGAGAGATAACAAATGACAGGTCCAAGGCATAAATACCTGCCGCGGCACACAGCAGGTGTCGCACGCGGCAGTCCAAGAGCTGTCCTAAAACTGGCCCAAACCACTATTTTGGCCGTAACTCTGCGCACACATGTCAGAATGCTACGCCGTCTGAACCTGGACATGCACAATCAAAAGACGGACGCTACAACTGGTCACATGCATGCATCCATCGTCAGACAGTGAACAGACAATACAAAAACGTGCAAATAGGCTTCATGGCCAGTCCGCCGAAAGACGCCTGCAAGATGTTTAAGACATGGCAGAGAGTCCCGGTGGCGTCTGGGGCCCTGGTACAGTGGTCGACCAGCTCCCGGTTGGTATTTCGCCGCCTGTCGTTGCGCCGGTGCCACCAAGGCCGCCCGTCTTAGGGATCTGCACGAGTATGGACACGCCCGAGTGGTCACAATAAACCGTACAGGAACGGCACAAAACACAACACCTACATAAGCTTGCTAGGGGCTCATTTGTAAACTCTCCTTGTTGTTTCATATTATGCATTCCAGACTTAGCCAAAAAAAAATGTTTTACATTGCACTCATGTTGAAGTTCGTTGGCCACTCATAAATCTATGCCCACTTGCCTCACACATTCTCCACACACCCGTGTACAGATTGATTAACAATGGTACTACCTGGGGAGGTGTCTAACGCAGCCATCTTGGCTGGAGCCGTCAACGTCCTCAAGATGCTGCTGGACCCAGGGGTGCTCTCTGGCACCCATGTTACCATTGCATAATTCTCTACAATTCTCTATGACTCTCTGTGTGCTGCGGTAGATGCTGGGGTCGTACGCTCTCACTGTCGTGCCCTGTGTCATTTTATCTTGCCTTGCATGTGTTGGGGGAGTTGCATATTTCCCGGGTGCTGATCCTTAGGGAGGCACCATGTCGGTCTTGACCGTGCATTGGTGAGTAGCCGCCCTCGGTTATTCCGAGAGGTCGGACTCGACCCACGGGTGGCGGCGTCCACCCACCCGAGCTAGTTGCTCGTGGTGGGTGAGTGCTCACCGGTACTTGCCTCTCTCGCTCCCCCTCTCACTGTTTTGTCTCGGTGTAACTGCATGTTCTTGCAAGTAAGTTACCGCATCCATGGCGTCTTTTGCCCCGTGTGCCTGGATGCATTCACCCACAGTAATATGTTGGCTCTAGTGGGTGTGGAGGCACCCTCAAGGATGCCTAGCTCTCAGTGGTTCACGCTACCAAGGTTTGGGCAGCCAATAGACACCAATGGCGAAGAGTGTGGAGCACAAGGATCACGGATGTGAGTGGGCAGAACACGTCGCATTCAGTAGATCTGAATCGAAACACGTTTTTGTTACTTAGCATAGTGAGATTACATCAGATTCTTATAGCCTGTGATCTTAGCTTTCCAATGCATGCAAGCACGCCCAAATCGGAGCTGTAGAGCCCCTGCTACGGCCGTCGAAGTAACCCTTGGTGGAGCCGAGCCGCTCACCATGCCCACAAACGGGAGCGACGGGAGGCGCTTCGACGGTGGCCTGTCGAAGCGCCCTTCCTGTCATCCCAACGTGGGGAGGGGCATGCCTTGGTCCAGGGGACCATCCACATTCATTCCTTCATGGCTCATGTGCCTTTGGAGCTCATTGGAGACGAACTAGGATCACTGGCGGTGGATTATCTCGCCACCTATGGCGGGTGCCAGATTCCACACGCCCAACACCCGATTTTCGGGCTAGGCTAACTTTCTGAATACTCACTCAAATCGAGCGATTCAAAGCTCGATCCTGCATGGAAAAATCCAAGGAATCCAAATCTAAAGTCAGATCAGGTGTTCGACCACTCCTCAGTGGTCGAACCAGGGAGTACGATCAACGGCACTCATGGCAAGGGGCACACCATGTCAACAATCTCCCCCTTGCACCGCAGCCTTGATGCCCTGTCCTTGAACATCTGCCATGCTCTGCTGCCCGGCCAAGCTGCCACTGTGAGCAACTCTCCTTAGCTGCCCTCCACCAATCACAACACATAGCGGCGGATGCCTTGCTCCACGCTGTCGTCACTTGTGCCCCCGTACGGGACTTGGCAGCACCCTCATGGCCTACCTTGTGACCCTTGTTGTCTTGGTATTGCTGCTTGCCGCGGCAGTCGGCCACCTCCCTGAGATGACCTGGGAGTGCTTGTCTCCTCGCTGGACTGCTCCCTCTCACATGGGAGACCCGCAACCCTTTGCGGGGTCCTCCCCCGTCTTCAGAGACCTCGGACTCCCTTTTGAGTCCTCAAGCGCCTCCGAGTGTGCCTAGGGTATTATTGTGTTTTTAGCACCCTTGGCACCTTGCAAACTTGGCCCAGCGTGCTGCACACCTCCCCCACCTTGCTGTAGTGCTTCCTTGGTGCTGATCTTGGCCCTTGATGACACCGCCTCTACGCGTGCCGTTTTGACCAAGATGTTGCCGCCTGCATTGCCAGCTTTGGCTTGCCCTTTGTTGCAACCAGCCTCGTGGGATCCGTGGTGCTGCAGCTGCGACTGCTCCTTAAGCCGCCGCCTACGCTGCTGCCGCTGTCTTGCTGCACGTCCCAAACGTGCATGCCTCTCCCCCTTGGGGAGGGCTTCCGGTGCCTGTCCTTTGGTCTCGGCTCCCTCGCCGCACTCCTCATGCACAGTCTCCCCCTCTTTGGGAGAAGTTGGAGAACCGGAGATCCCACTCCTTTCTCCCAACCTATGCATGTTGCATGGTTCATCCGTCTCATTTGCGGATTCCAGAGATGCTGGCCTGCACGTCGCATCCTCCTTTCCATAGCCCTTGAGTGCTTTTCCTCCTCCTTGAGGACTTGGAGCCACCAACGCCTTGACCGCACCTTGCGGCTTGGTCCTTTGCTTAGCCGCTCGAAGCATGTTTTACTCCGATGGAGAACTCATCCACTTGCTGCCGCTCTCCCCTTGTTGCACAGCCCTCCGGACCACCTCCGCCCACTTTTGTTGCGGTGCACCCACTGCCCGGCCTTCCGCCGCGCGGTGCTCTAGGTCCCGGTCCGTTGCTGCACCGAGCCGCCTTGGCTCACTTTGAGGACCTGCCCTCACGGCGTCCTTAATCTGCTGCGTGGTCCTCCGAGCTGCCATTGACGCCTCCTCTTGAGACTTGACGGCACCTTTTGTGCCCTCCTTGTGGCCCTGGTTCACCACCTCTGTAGCCCGGAGCGCGTTTTTCTCCGGTTGAGAGCACGGCCCTTTACCTCCACTCTCCTTCTCCTCAGTCCGTGAGGCGGAGCCCTGTGCACGCGACTTGCCGGCACCCCATGCCAACACTTGAGCGGCCACATTTTGGCCCTCAAATCGCTGTCGTAGCTGCTCCCCTTCTGCTGAGGTGTGGAGCCCCTTGTGCTCCCCTTGAGGACGCGCCTCCTTGCCATCCTCCTTCTGCTGCATGGTCCTCCGAGCCGCCACCATTGCTCCCCTTCGGAACTCGGCAGTACCCTCATGGCCTGCCTTGTGACGCCGGTTCACCACTCCTGCAGCACTGGGCCCTTATGCCCGTTAGGAGAGCCTGGCAGTTTGCCAACAATGCTCTCCCTTGGCTGGTCTGGTACCTGGACACCCTCCTTCACCTCCCCATGAGGTTTTGCACCCATCACACGGCATCTTGCCGCATGGCGTGCCTTTTGGTCCAGATCTCCCGACCCAGCCTGGATAGTACCCTCCATACCACCCACTTCACCCTTAGGTCTCCCCTTCTTGGACGCAGTTGCAACTGCTTTCGTACCCCGACGGCTGTCCACGTCGGACTCACGGCTGCACCTTGCAAGGACGTCGGCACGTACCAGATACGCACCTCCTTTGTGCGTACCACGTGCCACGACACGCCCACTGCCCTCCTCTTTTATGAGGCAGCCCTTCCTTGTGAAGGTCACTTCGAGTCCCTCCTTGATGAGGCGACTCACGGACAGCACCCCTGTCACCAAGTCAGGCACTTGGAGCTTCCTCTCCTTGGTGCCTCTCTTCTTGGCCGACTCCTCCACCCTTATTTTGCCTCCTCGGAGCACATCACCTCCGTTGTGATGAGCGGCAGCATCTCCATTGTGATGCTCCACCTTGAGCTCCCTCTTGGAGGTTGTGGAGGTTGCACACCCACGGCATGCCATGTGGTCCCTGACCACATCAACCCTCGCAGCTTGAGGCTGATCGTTGCTGTACGGCGTATTAACGACTGTTTCGGCCTGCCGCCCTCTCCCGACGCGCTTGTCGGGGTCCACGGCTTCCGCTGTGCACGTCGCTTTCCAGTGGCCCCTCTGGCCACAGTTGTAGCAGGTCCCTTTTTGGGACCTGTTGGAGCCTCCTTGCTCCAAACACGCCTGCCGCTCGCCCGCCTCAGGTTCCGCCATCTCAGCCCCCTTTGTGGAGCGTATGGAGTCGGCAACTGCCATGTTGGTCTGCTGCCCTTCTGTCACATCTGTGGCCAGATCTGTAGCTCCCATTGTGCAGTCTCGTCTCCAGTGGCCCTCCTGGCCACACCGATGGCACTCTCCCTTCTTGGCGCGGCGTGGACGCGTCCCTTCCTCCCCTTCATCTCCCTCTCCTCCTTGAGAGCGAACGATCAGGGCTGATGCTACGGACGCCGTCCCTTGCTCCGCCACGGTAGCTTTGGTCCACCGGTCGCACACCACTTGTGTCGCCTCTTCAAACGTCAGCATTTTGTCCCGTAGATCAACATCGCTGGTGATCGTAGAGGCCCGACTGTTAGGAAGGGCCAGGAGGAGCGCCGTTACTTGCAATTGGAAGTCGATGGCCCATCCCGCCTGATGACATCGGGACACCATCGACTTGACCTCTTGCGCGAGCTCCGACGGGCTGGTCTCCTCATCGGCTTGGAGGGTGAAAAGCCGTTTAATGAGGAGGAGACGTTGCTGAAGACACGACGGGTCGTGTGCGTTGCAGAGCCATGCCCAAGCCTCCGTGGCCTTCATGCATCCTTGGACATGCGCGCGTTGTGCCGGGCACAACGCCGTTGCGATCAGAGCAAGCGCCTTGTTATTGCGCTTCTCGAATGCCTCCACCTCCTCGGCCGTCGCGGACGCCGCAGGACCTCTCTCTTCACCTCTGACCAGCTCAAGCAGTCCCTTGTCATCAAGATAGACCTCCATGGTCCACCTCCACAAGGGGAAGTCCCTCCCGTCAGGCGAGAGGACATCCATACTGCTCTCTTTCTCGATCGTTGCCATGGCGCGCGGCGGTTGCGTGAAAGATGATGAGCTAGGGTCCTTCTAGTCACGTGGGCCCATAACCCTTTGTTGGCTCTAGTGGGTGTGGAGGCACCCTTAAGGATGCCTAACTCTCAGTGGTTCATGCTACCAAGGTTTGGGCAGCCAATAGACACCAATGGCGAAGAGTGTGGAGCACAAGGATCACGGATGTGAGTGGGCAGAACACGTCGCATTCAGTAGATCTGAATCGAAACACATTTTTGTTACTTAGCATAGTGAGATTACATCAGATTCTTATAGCCTGTGATCTTAGCTTTCCAACGCATCCAAGCACGCCCAAATCAGAGCAGTAGAGCCCCTGCTACGGCCGTCGAAGTAACCCTTGGTGGAGCCGAGCCGCTCACCATGCCCACGAACGGGAGCGATGGGAGGCGCTTCGACGGTGGCCTGTCGAAGCGCCCTTCCTGTCATCCCAACGTGGGGAGGGGCATGCCTTGGTCCAGGGGACCATCCACATTCATTCCTTCATGGCCCATGTACCTTTGGAGCTCATTGGAGACGAACTAGGATCACTGGCGGTGGATTATCCCGCCACCTATGGCGGGTGCCAGATTCCACACGCCCAACACCCGATTTTCGGGCTAGGCTAACTTTCTGAATACTCACTCAAATTGAGCGATTCAAAGCTGGATACTGCATGGAAAAAATCCAAGGAATCCAAATCTAAAGTCAGATCAGGTGTTAGACCACTCCTCAGTGGTCGAACCAGGGAGTACGATCAACGGCACTCATGGCAAGGGGCACACCATGTCAACACAATACACACGTGCTAGCATGCAACTTCCCAGTAACTACGGGAATCAAAGCCATGAGAGACGCTTCTCACTGCTCAGCGGTCCTGGGTTGTGGAGTTACCGAAGTCCACGTTGTCCGTGGTCCACACATCACCGCAGCTACTCTTGCAGCTGCTCACGGCCTCCACCTCCTACCTATCCGCAGCGGCAGTCTCAGCTGCATCCCCGATCTCGTCTTTCAGGACCGTGCAAGTGCCCTCTCGCTCACTCGCACCCTCATGGGCTCTCATAGCCGTAAGCCATAGGTCTGTCTCTCCGGTCATCACACTTGGCCCGGCTCCACCACCACTCTGCCCACCGACTCATGGCTGAATCTCCGGCCGTCCGCGGTGCCTGGGGCGGATCTATCGTCACTCTCCAAGCTCTGTGAGCCGTCACCCGGCTGCCGCATTCTCTCCGCAGCTGCTCTTGGTTGCTGCTCACGGTCTCCCGTGGTCTTGAGGGCGTCCACTGCGTTTCTCGCTTTGCCGTGAGCTGCCATCTCTTTTGGCAGCTGCACCCTACCCGGCTGTTTCACGTGTCCTTGCAGCCTCTTTTGGCTGCCGTCAAGGTCACTTGTGGCGCTTGTGTGCATCATTCGCCCTCTCCTTCTCCACCGCACTCTCTTGCTGCGCTCTGCTTCTCTCTCGCGCACCTGTCCCTATCCCTTGTTGCCTGCCGCAGCCCACTGCTGCTTCAGGTGCTCGTGAGGTGTGGATATCGCTCTCTGCTGACAACCCTTCTGCATTCTTCTCAGCAGGTCAGCTGCTTCTGTAGCTACAACAGCCACCCTTGATTCTTCACCTCTCGACGGACCCCCTGACGAGGAGCTCGACTCTCCTCGGACTGCTGCACGCCACGCCGAGTACGGGTGGGAGGCTCCAATATACTACAACCCTCCTACAACCCCAGACTACGATACACCCCTCTGGTTTCGCATGCTCGACTCCAACTACTGGCAAGGGGATCTACAGAGGGAAGCAGCTCCGCGCCAGGAGGAGATCAACCATCAAGTGTACACGACGGACAATCTACCGCCGTCTCCTCCTCACCCTACAACTATGCAACCCGCAGCCGGCACTCAACTATCCACATCGTCGTCCACATCTAACACCGTTGCCGGCCCGTCTCCCGCTGCCGCCCCATCTGCCGGACCAACCCCAACCCCAGAGGTACCAGGCATTGTCCCTACGCTTCCTGTGCACACGGACTCTATCGGCCTTGCAGGGGCGGTGCTTGACGTAGCAGCGGGGGCGGCAGCAACCTTTGTTGCAACTGCCCGTGCTTGCAGGGCGCCCACTCAGACTGCTATGGGGCGAGCATCAGACTCATACGCTCACGCAGCAGCCTCGCTTACGCTGTAGGCAGCAGCTGCAGCAAACATCCCCACGCAGGTCACGGCCACAGCAGCCTCTATAGCTACCGCAGCCTCATCTGTAGCTGACGCTACTGCAGCTACCGTCAGCTCTATCCGCTCCTCCACTGCATCAGCTGTCCTGACTCCCACAGGTGCTCCACGTGAGCTGACACGGCACGTCACCACATGGATCCTTGTGGCATCTGCATCTGCAGCAGTGGCCGGAGCCACTGTCACCGGCCTTCTGTGCCTGACGGTGGTGGTTGCGGGGTGGGTGGCAGTGCTCTTCTCCTCAGCAGCAGCTGTGGTTGCTCTTCTCTTCACCCTTCTGCCACGGCACTAGATCGGTGAGAACATCCCTCACCCTGACCTCTTCTTCTCACTTTCTCTCCTTCCTCATCCAAGTCCTATCCTCCCTTACTCTCTCATCATGCCTAGACCGGAAGATAAGCTAGAGGCTCTTCAGGCCGCACTTAGCGAGGCTAAAGCTGAGCGCCGAAAGGCGCAAGATGAACTTGAGCATGAACGTGATGCACAGCAAGAGCTAGCCACGTCAGTAGCTGCATTAGTCTTCGAGCGTCTCCGCTCCATCCCAGCCTTTGCTACAGCCCTCCCTGCCGACAAGTCAGTGTCCACTAGCTCATCAGCACCCCCAAGCAGTGGTGCAACCAATACCTCCTCTTCCTCTCCTTCCACTGGCACAGCCTCTGCTGGTGCTCTCCCACCAGCACGTCAAAAGGAATTTGAGACACCGCCACCTCACTTCACCTCAAAGCTCACTTTCACTTCTTGGGAGACACGCTTTAGTGCGTGGGCTCAAGGTGAACTGCTGTGGGAGTACTACTTCCCCGCTATGCCACCATTTGTGCCCCAGCCAGCGGAAGCTGCCCGTGCTGTGCGGGCACTCATCACTGCCTGCCCCGAGAACCTCCTAGATGACATCGGTACATACAATGCTGACCCCACCCGCGGTGCCACTGCAGACCCTGTGGGTGCTTATGCACTCATTCGCCACAGAAAAACTGTCACTGGGTGTGCTGCTCAGAGTGCTCTCACCGTGCAGTTCAACACCTTGCAGATGCGTGCGGACAAAACTGCAGACGAGTATTGGGCGCGCAGTCTGCGTCTTCTGAGGGATCTTGGCAAAGCCGCCCCAGGTCCACTCTCTGCCTGCCTCTCTATTATTGCTAGTCTCATCCCTGAGCTGTCTGACCTCTATCTTCATGTCTCTCAGGCAGAACTCGAGCGCCTTGCATCTGCACCTGTTCCTGCTGATGCCCCACCGGGCATTGGCCCTTTGTTTGACTTCACTGTTGCACGTCTCATTGACTGGTGGAACTCCCTCCAAAACAAACGCATGCTTCGAGCCGCCATCGCAGCAATCACTACATCCTCACCCTCTTCCACAGCTGCAGCCTCCTCTGCCACCCCCTCCTCTCAGGGTTCTATGCTTTCCACCCAAAGTTCCTCTCGTCACAGTGGCTCAGGCTCCGCCCGTGGCGGCGGTCGTGGGGGTAGAGGGCGTGGGGGTGGACGTGGTGGCAAGACCTCTGCATCATCTGTTGCTGATGTCACTTGCTAGAACTATGGTGCTACTGGGCACTCAGCGCCCAAATTTCCCGCACCCCGTGACGATGTGTGTCTTGCCTCCTCCATGCGTGCCCACTGGGCACGCACCGGTGCTACAACTGCTTCGGTTGCCACCATAGTGACAATCTCATCGTCCTCATCATCCTCCTCATCCTCATCTGCTTCGGCTCTCGCTACTGCACTAGCCCCTCTTCAACAAACACCGTCTGCTTCCAGCCCTTGGGGCTGGGTGCCACCACCGTCTGGATCCTACTACGGGCCACCATCTTCTCACTACCCCGTCCCTCATTGGGCTCGTGATGACGGCCATTACTCTAACCGCTCCTCTGATTGCTCCTCCGAGCGTTCATCTGATCGCCGGGACGAGGAGCGCACCCTCGAGCGTCGTCTAGCCGAGCTCCTTCACCTACGCACTCAGGGAGGTGAGAGTGAGTGGCCAACCCCTGGTGTTGTCATGTGAGTCTGATGTTACTCTTTGTGGCTCTGCCTCTGGTGGTGTGCAAGGGGATTTGCCTGATGATCGTGCTTGGATTGAGGAATGGCAATCTCACACGTACCCCTCGCGTCTTGGTCATCCATCCACTTCCCCTCCTCGTGGCACTGTTGCTGTCTGCCTGGTTCTACCCTCCACTCGTGCATCACCTGGCCTCTGGATCATTGATTCCGGGGCCACCCATCACATGACCTCCTGTCACTCCTCCTTTGTCTCCCTCGGGCCCGTCCAGTCTGTACGCTCTGTCCGAACTGGCTCCGGCCAGCTCCTACCTGTCCAAGGTGTTGGTGTCGTCCGTTTCGTTGGTCCCGGGGGCATTGTGTACCTCCCGGACGTCCTGTATGTTCCGGACCTTGAGGTCAGCCTTCTCTCTGTGACCACCCTTGATGATCAGGGCATGGATTTCTCATCCAGCCGCGGCCTTGCCTCCATCTCCCTTCGTTCCTCTGGTCGTGTTGTTCTTCGTGGTATTCGCTGCGATCGCCTGTTCCGCGTTCCTCTCATGTTGC
>SZWC01000395.1:118954-132525 GCA_023375785.1 Penium margaritaceum
GTTGGTCCCGGGGGCACTGTGTACCTCCCGGACGTCCTGTACGTTCCTGACCTTGAGGTCAGCCTTCTCTCTGTGACCACCCTTGATGATCAGGGCATGGATTTCTCATCCAGCCGCGGCCTTGCCTCCATCTCCCTTCGTTCCTCTGGTCGTGTTGTTCTTCGTGGTATTCGCTGCGATCGCCTGTTCTGCGTTCCTCTCGTGTTGCCATCACCTTCCACTACCTCTACCTTGGTGCACGTTGCTCCCTCTCTATCTTCTGACCATGCTGATCTCCTGCATCGTCGCCTCTATCACGTTCACACTACTGCGATCTAGCGCCTCCTTTGCCTGCAGCCTGCCCATGGCCTTGACCCTGCCACGTTTTCCCCTCCTTGCACGTCCACCTGTCTTGATTGCGCTGCTGGCAAAATGCACCGCTCTCCTTTCTCCACCTCTGAGTCCACCACCTCGCATCCACTTGACTTGGTGCATGCCGACGTCATGGGCCCCTTATCCCAGGACTTCCTCGGCGGCATTGGTCGGTACGTGTTGTGTCTCAGTGACGACTTCTCCCATTACCGCTGGGTCTTTGCTCTGCGGCACAAAAGTGATGTTACTGATGTTATTGAGTCCTGGTTCCCTCAGGCCGAACGTGCATGTCAGCAGTCCCTGCGCGTGTTCCGAAGTGACCGTGGTGGTGAGTTCTATGGTCCTACGTCTCGCTTTCTTCAGTCTCGTGGTGTTCGGCTTGAATCCACCACTCCCTACACTCCCCAACAGAATGGAGTGTCTGAGCGCTGGAATCGCACTCTCGCTGATGGTGTTCGTTCCCTGCTTTCCTCCTCTGGTCGGTCTCCCCTCTTCGCCTTTGAAGCCATGTCCTACATGACGTGGGTCTGGAACCGCATTCCACATGGGCGCCTTCCCCACACTGTCACCCCCTTTGAACGATGGACTGGTCTGCGTGCTGACCTTTGTCTTGCCCGCGTTTGGGGCTGTCTTGCCTCTGTCTGGGTACCATCCGACTAGCGTGATGGTAAGCTGTCCCCCCGTGGTCGCCTTTGCATCTTTCTTGGCGTCTCCCCTTTTTCCAAGGCATGGCGCTTCTGGGATCCTTCCTGCTGCCGTGTCCTTGAATCTTGTGACGCACTATTTTTTTAACATCTGTTTGAGCGTAATGCTCCCCGCTTCAGAGGGTCCCTCGCTCCGTCTCTTCGGGGTGGGGGTGGTGGTTTTCTGCCCTCTGGGCCTACTGTTCCTCCCTCAGTACGTCCCTCGGCCTCTCTTGTCTCCTCACCTGCTGACCACAGCCCTCCATTGCCTGTGTCCCCCTCACCGGCCTCACCCTCCACGGCTCCCTTGGCCTCGACCAGTCCCTCCAGCTCCCCTGTTGGCTCCCCTGCAGTCTCATCATCCTCTCCCACTCTTGGCGCCGCCTTGGGACCCCCTGTCGCCTCGGTTCCCCCCCTTGACTCGTCCTCTCCATCTGGTTCACCTTGCTCCTCTCCTGAGCGCAATCCGCCCATTCCCCCAGTCTCACCCTACACACGCGGTGGCCGTCTCCGAGCTCTCCCATCTCAGTCTCACCCTGTCATCTCTGGTGACCACGGCCTCCGTGCACTTGGTCTCACTACCTCTGGCTTGGCTGCAGCCACTTCTGTTGTCCACCCCAGTACCGCACTTGGTTGCTCTCTTGTCGAGCAAGAGTTCCACTCTGCGATGACCTCTTCTGTAGCCAGGTACGTTGCATCATGCTTTGCAGCCGCCAGCCTTTCACCCCTCTCCCCTGAACCACAGACTGTTCAGGCTGCTCGTACCGCATTTGACTCCCTGCTATGGGAGCAGGCCATGAAGGCCAAACTTGAGGCGCTGTCTGATCATGGTGTGTATGAGCTTGTTGATCTCCCACCCAGCCGCAAGGCAGTTGCTGCCAAATGGGTGTATCGCCGTAAGCTAAACCCAGATAACACAGTTGAACGATACAAGACTCGCCTCACGGCCAAAGGATTCTCTCAAATCCTTGGGGTTGACTTTGATGAAACCTTTGCCCCAGTCGGCCGCTACACCACGGCCAGAGCTCTGCTCAGCCTAGTTGCATAGCATGACTGGGAACTTGAGCAAATGGATGTCAACAACGCCTTTCTTCATGGCAAAGTGGATGAAGAGATCTACATGGTCCAGCCACCAGGCTTCTCTGATGGCACAAACCGGGTTTGGCGTTTGCACAAAGCCCTCTATGGCCTCAAACAGTCCCCACGGTGTTGGAACCAAGAGATCACAGCCACCCTTGAAAAAGGGGTGTACAAGCGGAGTACAGTGGATCCAGCCCCCTTTCTCGGGCCTCCCACCAAACCGCTTGTTGTCATTCTTGTGTACGTGGATGACCTTCTCATTGCCTCCCCCGATGCTGCATCTGGGGCTTTCGCCAAGTCTCTGCTGCAAGCGGCATATAAGATGAAAGACCTTGGTCCAGCTCATGTCTTTTTAGGGATGGATTTGGAGCGTGATCGTACACGTCGCACCTTGCATGTGCAGCAGGCTGCGTATGTACGCAGCCTGGGGGAGCGCTTTGCACCTCTCCTTATCGCCATTCCCACAGCGTCCACTCCCATGACGCCTTCCGGGCAGTCCCTCCTGAAGCCACTTGATCTCACCAAGCTGGGGGAGGCAGTGGATGTGACTGATTATCTCCGAGTCATTGGCTCACTTATGTACCTCGCCACAACCACGCGTGCAGATGTTGCCTTTGACGTGAACTTTCTTTCAGAGTTATCCCAGTGCCCTCGAGAACGGCACCTCGAGGCAGCTCTGCGAGTGGTACGGTACGCTCTCTCTACCCCTTGTGTTGGACTGCTCTTCCGTGCACAGCCCTCCATTGTGGTGGATGGCTTCACGGACAGCGATTGGGCGCATGATGCTGATGCTCGCAGTCGCACAGGATATGTCTTTCTGGTTCGTGGCACTGCAGTCTCCTGGAAAAGTGGCAAGCAAGGGTGTGTAGCACGCAGCACTGCTGAGGCTGAGTATGTCGCTCTGGGCGCAGGCACTTGTGAAGCTGTCTGGCTATGCCGTCTGTTGCAATAGTTACGCGTTCCCATCCGCTACATCACTCTGCGCTGTGACAACCAAAGCACGAAAGCCATCGCTGAAAACAGTGGCATGCATCATTCACACACCAAGCACATCAATGTGGAGCATCATTTCGTTCGTGAGTGCATTGCTGCTGGTGTTGTTCAGATCACTTGGGTGGATACACGGTCACAGAGAGCTGATTTCCTCACCAAGGCCTTCAGTCGCAATGTTTTTAAAAGTGCTATTCACTCTGTTGGTCTCATCAGTCCGCATGACCCAGGCTGAGTTCTCTTATTCTCACTCTTCTGTTCCCTGTGTTCACACCTTGTGACCTCTCTATGTGTGTGTGGGTTGCTTGTCTACGGGTCATGGGGGTGTGTTGAAGTTCGTTGGCCACTCATAACTCTATGCCCACTTGCCTCACACATTCTCCACACACCCGTGTACAGATTGATTAACAATGGTACTACCTGGGGAGGTGTCTGACGCAGCCATCTTGGCTAGAGCCGTCAACGTCCTCAAGATGCTGCTGGACCCAGGGGTGCTCTCTCGCACCCATGTTACCATTGCATAATTCTCTACAATTCTCTATGACTCTCTGTATGATGCGGTAGATGCTAGGGCCGTACGCTCTCACTGCCGTGCCCTGTGTCATTCTATCTTGCCTTGCATGTGTTGGGGGAGTTGCATATTTCCCGGGTGCTGATCCTTAGGGGGCCACCATGTCGGTGTTGATCGTGCATTGGTGAGTAGCCGCCCTCGGTTATTCCGAGAGGTCGGGCTCGACCCTCGGGTGGCGACGTCCACCCACCCGAACTAGTTGCTCGTGGTGGGTGAGTGCTCACTGGTACTTGCCTCTCTCGCTCCCCCTCTCACTGTTTTGTCTCGGTGTAACTGCAAGTTCTTCCAAGTAAGTTACCGCATCCATGGCGTCTTTTACCCCGTGTGCCTAGATGCATTCACCCACAGCAATACACACGCGCTAGCATGCAACTTCCCAGTAACTACAACTCATACACAGAGCTCTCGCTTTTACATGGGCCTGCAAGCCCTTAAATGTTTGCAATTTAAACCAAACATCAAAAGCCGAGTAGACTTTGTTTATGTTCGAGAGTGGGAAACAAGAGCCTACCTTGTTCGTGATGTGAACTTTTCACTACGCATTCATGCGAGGCCCAAGTAACTTAGCTCGGTCATATTTTCCCTTAAAATAGGCGCTCTCCATTCCCCGATGTCTATATCCTCGCCGTGTACGTTGGCGATTGGTGAGGTCATTCCCTTTGCCAAGTTTGCCCGTAAAGTTCGGGCGCTCGCCATGCCCCGAAGTGGGGGGTGAACTGATGCTTTAACAATGATTTTTACTGTAGTTTTTTCATCAATTTCATGGTGAAAAGCTGATTACTTAGTTATCATGCGAGCAAAAGGGAAGTGGCTCGAATCTGCGGGACTAGTGATCCGTCTTCGTCATTTTTGCACTTTTTGGCTTCTGAAGTCGACAAAATTCCAACCTGATTTTTCGGGTGGCTGTTGAAATCAATTTTTGTCACTCCGTGCTCCGTCGACGGAAGAGTCCGCGTAGGTGCGCTTTGGCGACTAGGAACGTAGTAGCGAGTTGAAATTTATTTAGAATTCGAGATGTGTGAAATTAGATGAACACTATGGAAGTGTTTTATTGGTTATGGAAATTGTTTTTTGTGGAGGTTTTCAACTTAACGTCACATTTCGAGTTTTTTCCTTTGTTTTTCTCCTCTTCTGCATGTAGGACAAAACGTAGGCTGAACAAGGTCTATAATCAGTGGAATTCGGTGGTAAATGATTGATTATTTTGCTGATTGACTAACTATAATTGCTGAACTCGCTTGCGTACCATAGCTCTCACCAACCTCTTCGTTGCGCCTTGTCCCAAGAATCAAAATCAAAATCAGAGTTTCGGTTCACCCCCATTGTTGTCGCCATATATGTTGACGACCAGTCAGGCCATCTCCTTGGACAAGTTTGCCCGTCCATCTTTCGTGACTGCACTTTCCGTAGCCGTGTTTCTTGCCGACTGATCAGGATGTCGCCTCTTGCATGTTTGCCCTGCAGGAGGAATGCCTAACGACTACGCACCTGCGCTTCGGACAGTGGTCCCTGGCTATACAGGCATAGCGCAGGTGGGGTGTTCATGGAACGGTGCTGTTCCCTTTTCAGAACACCAATAACTCTGAACCTATATGGTTGCACAGGAATCTGACGTCTGAGCGGGAGTTTGCGTCGACGTTGTGGATCGATGGACCATGTTCACCGCCGATACCATTCGGTTGAAGTACGCAGCTCCTGCTTTGCTCTGATACTTTGACGAAACTTTTCGAAGGGTCAATTGCTTCAGCTCTTCTGACTTCGGAAATCAATATCGCAAAGTAGAATGCCTCGCATTCCATTTCCATCAAACAGGGCCAGCACAAAGATATTTGCGACGCCTAGAACCACTTTTAGCGCCTCGACTGCAGACAAAGTACATCACAAAACACAACCAAGTTACGAGCTTCCAGATGGTGTTTGGATCGTTTTCCGGGCGTTCTAAAAGAAAAGCAGCAAAACAATATAGACAATTCCAACACAACATCATAAAAGCTTACATCAAATGACCAAAAGATCAAACATGTATGAGTAAAAAATTGAAAACGTTAAAAACATCAGGCAAAAAAGCTTTCCATCTAAATAACCTTGAAAATCATTTCAACTTAAAAGTGTTATCTCAAAATCAGCAAGATTCCAGGTAAAACAGATCTTTTATAGCAAAATAGAATTCAAGTGACAAAACATTTAGTTAGATTATCATAATGGTATTCAAAATGATTATCACCATGCATCTTACAGAAAGACATTAAATATAACTATTCAGGAAGAAATCATGATATTTAGAAGTAAACGAAATATATGAATGAAAAAAATGTTCACATATTTTTTACCAAAACATTTTTTTTCAATTCGAATAACAGAATAAAACATCACAACATTATTTCAAAATATCATGAATATAAAAATTTCAAGAACTTTTTGATAAGTTTGGAGACTAGTACCGAACAGAACAAAATGGGAACCATGACAGTACAAACTCTTTCCTGTTTTGGCATACTAATGAGTAAGGAATGAAATAAAACATAACTTGATACATTACAATTTCACATTATCTTCTATTCTTTGGATGCTTCTTTCGTGATGATAAAACAATAATCTTAATAATGTCATATATGTGTTATTTTAACATACAAGAATTACGTAAATGGTGAATCTTTTGTTTCATCATGAACTAAGTACTATTGAAGTGACCACTAAGTTATTAACCATTCAATGTAAAAGATAAGTTAATCATTTCATGAAACTATTTTTTGAAAAAGAATATTTGTATTTGCAGTGAAATATTTTTCAGGATATTTTCATAAATTTTTAATTTATTAAGATGATTTGTGAAGTTCATAAATTTCTTCAAAACTTTAACTTTCTGACAAAATGCTAACCGTTTTTAAGTAAATCTTCATAAACACATTCATTAATATTCTGAAATTCTTTCAACATTCATGTTCATTACAATTAATTTTTGTTATTGATTCATTGATCCATTTTATGATTGCAATTTATAAAAACTGAATAATTTGAAGCTTTCATATCGTTTTGTGACTTTTCTTCGGAAGGGATGTAAAAAAAATCCAAAAAATATTCATAGAGAACAAATAATAGTCTAATAGTTATTCTATCCGAAGGTCCAAAGTAAACATATAAAAAATCAATGTGATAAGTTGGAAAATAAATAAATCACAACTTATTGTATGATTATACAATTTTTTAAAATGGAACTTAAGGGAATGAATTACATATGTTAGATCATTTTTAAAAGAAAATTCACTTTATCACGAGTTTACTTACTTCTTCTTTTGTAATTCTACTTTTTTCATGTAAGAATGCCCTCCTGGCCCCTATAATTTTGATATGATCTTCTAAGGTCTGTTGTGTAGCACCAGATGTACGCCGACGGTATTCAATGAGCTAAAAGGGGTTCTAAGCATCGCCAAGATCTGGGTTGGTTAATTTGTTGATTACGAATGAGACATTTCATTGTCTTTACTAACTAGAATTGTAACTTATTTACAATGTTCGTCCCTAAAAAAAAAAATTACAATAAGTGGCCCCAGTCTACGCAAAATATTTTGCGCAATAATTTTGAAATCCTCATTGTGTGCACAAAACTATAGATTTGGCCTTTTGTAATCTGAAACGCTGAAATAATGGACTTTAAGGTCAAAATCATAGAATGAAAATTAGTCTAGGTCTATTAATAATGAAAATCTGCTTAATCGCAAATAGATATTCACACATGATGGTAACTAGTTATTTAAGGACTAGATGAATCAAAAGTAGAAATGCTTTTCATTATTTTATGAAATTATTGAAGATGTAATAATTTCGTAGATTAAATATGAATAAAAACAAAGATCAAAATGAAAACATTTCTCATACAAGAAAATTTATGCAATTCTCACGCTTGAAATTTTCAAAAATATTTTTTTCTGATCAATTTAACTTTAATGAAAGTTAAGGGCATAAATTACATTGATTAATCTAATTCCGTGTAGAAAAAAACGAGGGAGTCACCATTTCATGTTAAATCACGAGGAAAAAAGTATATTCCACGTTGAAATATAAGGTACATTGATTTGACAAAGAAATAGTGTCGTTGCCTAATCATGGGAGAAAGTTTCTATTCTTACTCAAAAGAAAATTTAAATTACTTAGACTAAGAATCAATCACAAAAATAATTATAATTTTATAGATTTCACTGTTTATCCTGAATTCATAGCCATGATATTTGTTTTGTATGCGTAGTAGATCAATCCATCCCCAAGAAAAGTTCCTAAAATTCTCAATGGATGAATGAAAAAACATCTTTATAAAGAAGGATGTTTTTTATTGTGCATAAATACATTATAATGGTTATGTTTTCCGGATGAATGATAGAGTTATTGAATTCAAGAAAAAAATTCTTGAAGGAGTATTGTTTTCATGAACTTAATTTTTTTCGGTTAGGATAAAAACATTTGTGTATCCATGAATAAGCAATTATTCGTTAAGAAATACATACATTCTAAATTTTTGCATTAAATAGGTCATCATTATTACATGATGAAATTCGCAGAAATGGATGAAATATAAACTATAATTTTGCATTATATTTAATAATAAGATGTTTTATCACCCAATATAATTGATCCCTGTCATGTACGTTGAAATAATATTAATTACAATATGTTTTATATTGATACAAGTTTTTGTGTCGATATTTCATTTAGGGTTTTTCATCAAATATGTTTTTTCAATAATTTTTTTATGTTTTATTTTAAATTTTAGAAATTATTTAGTTTTTCTCACATTTAGGGTAGTATGGAAAAATTATTTTGCTTTTTTTCGTTGATTCTATTATTCAATGATCACTTACCATGATGCGTGAATATTTATTTTCAATAAAGAAAATATTCATATTTGATAGACCTGTATTGATTCATGGTTCTTTGCAAATTGTTTTCTTCAGACAATTTAGATCCAGAATTCCACCATCACCAAGTTTCTGACTATGTGAGACCTTGTTTTATAAATTCGAGCACAGAATGAGGATCTGAAAATCATGGGCAAAAAGACTTCGCTGAGACTGAGGCTACTTGTTGTGAAGAAGTTTTGAGTGGGAACGATGTTATAAATAAGGTACGAGTCGAATTACTGAAGACAATCAAAATCCTGTATTGTCACAAACGAAGTAATATTTTACGCAGGCTCTACGCGACGGAAAGAGGATTCGAGGCATTCTACATTGCTATGTTAGTGTACGAAGTCGTACGAGCTGAAGCAATTGACCTAATTTCAAATGCTTCCTACTCTGCATAGAAGTCCGTGACGCATGGCTACCGCGCCGCGCACGGCGCCGCCGCTGGTCTTCCACCTGAGGCAGTGCTCCGCACGCCGGCGGGCCTTCGATGGCAGCTTGGGTAGGCTGGCTCATTCCCAGCCGTGCCTCCTTATCCCGTCAGCTATAGCGTGAGCCACCCTACGACTGACATCCCCATCCCAATCGCCAAAACCTGATCCACCATTCCCTCGCCTGCCAGCTTCGCGCACGAGGACGCCACTCGCGGCCCATGGCCCCTGTCTCCTTTCCTTGACAAGTGACAAGCTCGCCATGGCAAGTCGACGTGCACGAGCGAACGACCTGTTCAAAAGAGCACATTGTCGCAGCTCTCGCTAGGTCACATCTGTCAAGAAAAGGCGTTTCTGTTCACTCGGGTTGCGTTTTCGTGCAAGGTGCGCCTCCGCACCCTTGAGTGGCAGCACCAACTTCGCTGCGCACCGCTTCCGCTCGCGTCCATCCTCTCGCCTCTTCTCTTCTCCTCTCGATAGATTCCGAGCCCCGGCCTCCCCGCGATCCCCCCGCCGCTGCATCCAGAGTTCTGCTCAGCAATGGAGAAGGCGCCGGCAGACCTGACTGCGGGCGACGCCGCCGCCATGAAGACCTTGCGCTGCGCACCCCTTGCCCTCGCCATTCCTCCCCCCATGCCCAACAGCACCTGGGAAAACACCCCCAGCGGCAGGAGCGGCGGCGGCAGCGGCAGCGGCTGTAGGGGCAGCAGCGGCGGTAGGGGCAGCGGAAGCGTCGGTGGCTGCTCGGGAGACTGTCCCGAGGCCTGCACGCGTTCTATGCCGTGTCCCGAGACTCCGTTGCCGCTGTCGTACGGCGGCGCAGGCTCACTCACTATCAGCCCGTTGTCGTTTGAGTGCGCTTCGGCTGGCGAACGCGACGCGGCCGGAACCTCCCTCGCGCAACATCTCCGCGTTGGCTGCAGTAGCCGCACCGAGTCCTTAGCGGGGCGGCCGCATCATATGAGCTACGTACTTCCGCGGGATGGTAGGCTATCATGCACTTTCGCAGAGGGCAACCATCTTATGAGCGCTGTAGACATGCGAAGACGCGGCGAAGGAGGCGCAGGCGCCGCCGCAGCGGCTGCAGCGGCAGACGCAGCAAGGGGCGCCAGCCGGTTCCAAAAGGCAGGCTTCACGGTGGCAGCCGCTGCAGCAGCCGCTGCAGCCGCGGCAGCAGCAGCGGTTGCAGAAGAGGCAGCAAGGAGAGAGAGGGATGGAAGCGGCGGCTGGGCGGCAGCAGCAGCCGCAACGCCACCATCTACTCTAGCCGATGACTGTGCAGGTCGCCGGGAGAGAAGGGCCTTACCTGTGGTGGTGTGCGATGACTTTGGAGGGATTCCTTTCTGGTGCCTCGAAACCTCCAGTACGAGCAGCAGCAGCGGTGGCAGCAGGAGCAGCAGCAGGAGGAGCAGCAGCGGTTGCAGCAGTAGCAGACCCGGGTGGGGGCATGACACAGCGGCTGTGCTGACCTCATCCTACGCCGACATGCTGTGGTACCATGCTCACTCTCTACATCGCAACGCCACCCTGTACAGCCCCGTGGCCAGCCATTGCATGGAGGAGGGAGCGGCGGCTCCTCCCAATCTTCTAGACACGCTGGCGCCTTCTTCCCTCGCCTCCTACTACCACCAATGGCAGCACGGGCTTTGGAGGTCGGCAGGCACTGATGCGTTGCCGGCCTTCCAGGATTGGGTGCTTGCATGGGCGTCTGCTGCTGCTGGCGCTGCAGCAGCGGCTTCTGTGCCTGCTTCTTCGTCCAGATCCCAATCCAGCTCACCCTCGTGCTCTCCTATGGGTGGCCCACACGTGGTGCGTCAGTGCGGCAGGGGTGGGAGGGCGTTGGTTGGCGAGGAAGGCGAGGAGTTGGTCCGACTAGTGGCCTGATTTTCTTTGTGGTGGGGCAAATTAAATCGAAGGTTTTTGTCTCATGCACGACGGTGGACCCACACTGTGGCACTGCCACCCGTGCCTGCCCTGCTGGCAATTACCCCGTGCCACCATCAGCACTTTCCCACATAGTTGTAGAGTGGGGGCATTTTTGTTTGACATGGACGATGCTAACCTGACTGCGGCAAGTCGCATGCCTCCAGCTTGCTTGGCAGTCTAGTCCACACACCATGGCGTGGTGTGATGCATGCCGAGGGGAGAGATTGCACTGCGATTTGTGGAGCACAGCACCTTCCAGTGCACAGCTTGTGCAGTGTTGATCCGTTCTCTGTCCACTCGAATCAGGTCTCCGGTTTCGATACCGCTGGGAACATAAAGGTGTGCATGGGATGCAATGTGTTTTGCTGGAGAGATCTGCGTACAATGTTCTGTCGAGGGAGAGTTTCACAATCAATATTGAATCGGATGTGGTATCAAATCCATTGGATGACATCTGACAAACTCGATCCGAAATCAACCAGAGCGTCGAATCAGATTGAATCGGATTGAGATTATTCTGATAACAAATCGGATTGTATTACATTGTACGAAGTTTGAAAAGCATACAACATTGTGCGATGTTGGCAATCAAATGATGAACCGGTTGAGGGGTACAAACATGTAGAGCTGTCGGAAAATATTAAGATGCCGAAGATATTAAGTAGATAGTTTTCAGAGTAGTAGTTGGTGTATGTGCGCTTCCTCAGAGAAAAAGATGCTGATTTGCAGGGAGTGGATCATAATGTGCTTCAATCATACTCCAAGACTTACTCTGTTGCTCATGTGACTCATCAGTCCCAGCGACCTGGTTTACTCGTTCATGGACAACGGGATCAGGTGTGAAAATGGCATTGGGTGGTTGGTGCCATTGCGTCGCGAGAGACTATGCGGTATGCTGAAGCTGCGAGTGCTGCAATAACCTGATGTCTGATCACACACCGTTTCTGTTTGTTATATGTGCTCCCTAAATCTCTAGGAGGCCGAGACCCGAAACTTTGTGACATGTTTCGGAGACCTAATTTGCTTGTTGGCGATGCGAGCATTCTACCAGAACATCTAGACATGTTTTAGATGTTGTCTATATATTCTTCACGGTCGATACCCAAGCACTTGAGAAATTGCTAGGAAGCTTCCTAACCTTGCTGCTGCTGATGTGGCGACACTGTCCAGTCAGTTGACGCACTAGCAAGCAAGCAGGTGCAAGAAACAGCAAGGATCAGGCTAGGGAGACGCGCAAAGTCTCATAAGCTCCAATAGCTTAGTAATGCAGAGAGAAATGATAACTGACAAGCACACAGCATAAATACCTGCCGCGGCACACGGCGGGTGACGCACGCGGCAGTGTCAGTTTGTCCTAAAACCGGCTCAAAAACCACTGTTTTGGCCGTAACTCTGCGCACAGGCATCCAAACGCAACACCGTCTGAACCTAGAGATGCAGAATCTCGAGCCGGACACTACGACTGGTCACACGCACAAGTCTGGCATCGATCGGTGGACGGACAATACAAAACATGCAAATCGGGCTCGAGAGCCAGTCCACCGAGAAAACTCTAGCACCTGCAGAAAAACTGCAGAGCACCCCAGCAAGCACCCGGAACGTCGTGGCAATAGTCTGGCAGCTGCTGGTGGCTGGATCCACCGACCGTCAGTGCTCCGGTGCGAGCTGGGCCCGTATCAGGGATCTGCACGAGCATGGACACGGCCGAGTGGTCACAGTAAGCTGTACAAATGGACGGAAACAACTCACACAACACCCCCCTATGACCCGATGGTACGCATGTCCATACACGTGCATAACTGACATAGGTGCACAACAAGATGTTCAAAAGTCCACGCTCACACACCCCACTCTCAGCCACTCTCAGGTAAGGGGCGTAGCTCGACAGAACGAATGGCCACCATGAACTTTCCACGCGCAAGTGCCTTGGTCAAGAAGTCAGCCCGCTGCATGTCCGTGCCGACCCAGATGATGGAGATCACCTGTCGCTCCACAAGATCACGCACAAAGTGATGCTCAACAGCAATGTGCTTCGTGCGTGCATGAAACACACCAGAGTTCTCTGCAATGGCAAGAGCACTCTGGTTGTCACAGCGCTGAACGATGCAAGGCATAGACTGACGCAAGTCACGAAATAGACGTTGCAGCCACACCGCCTCAGCAGCCCCAGCCCCTAGAGCAACATACTCAGCCTCTGATGAGCTACATGCGATACAACCCTGCTTGCCACTACGCCACAACACAGCGGTGCCACCAAGCAGGAACACGTAGCCTGTCCGACTGCGCCCATCAGGAATCCACGCCCAATGGCTGTCTGTGTAGCCGTCGACTACCACCGAACACTGCCGTCGAAAGCACAGTCCGGGGTACGGTGTGGACACCACGTATCGCACCACTCGCACAGCTGCATGAAGGGCTCTTGTCCGAGGACACTGTGAGAACTATGCAAGGAGGTTGACGGCAAAGGCAATGTCGGGTCGTGTGGTAGTGGCCAAGTACATCAAGGAGCCAATCAGGCGCAAGTACAGGGTCACGTCCACTGTCTCCCCCAGGTCTGCGGGGTCATTCACCTTCAAAGCATCCTGCCCGTCAGGTGTGATGGGGGTGGAGGCTGTAGGAACTGCACCCAGGAGGTCAGCAAACC
>SZWC01000395.1:137086-148862 GCA_023375785.1 Penium margaritaceum
TCACCAAGAAAGGGTCGGAAGTCGACCACAGTCTCCCGCGGCATGGCGTAGAGTAGACCCCGCATCGCTCTCGCTGCTGTCTGGACCTGGTGAGCGTCGCGGGTCTGGTACTGGCTGTGGTAGTAGGGCCAGACACCCTCAGAATCGGCCCACACCTGAAACAAGGTCTCCCAGCAATCAAAGCCCTCCTCGCTATCGTAATGGGGTGGAGGTGTCTCAAAGTCCTTCGGTCGCCGCTCCGTGGGGAGGGCGATCTCAGGCTCGGGAGACGGTGGACGAGGTATGGGGAGCCCACCAGTGAGAGAAACACCAGCAATGGTGAATGCTGCTGAACGACGCGGCTGATCCTGACGGCGAGAAGGTGGCGGAGTGGGAGGCTGTGATCCCAAACGTAACTCACGGATGCGCTCCTCAAGCACACGAATCTCGTGCTCGCGTGAGTCATCCTCAATCTCCTCCTCATCCCAGGAGTCCACCAGTGATGAGTGATGCTGAGGCTGCAGCGCTGTGTAGGGCGTAGACTGCTGAGCAGATGGTGCAGCTCCAGTAGATCCTCCAGGTGGCTGCTGTGAAGCCATCAAACGACCCCGCAGTATTTTTGTGATCTCCTGCAATGCGTCGGACTACCTCTGCTGCTGCCGGCGCATCTCGTCCTGTGACCGACGAAGCTCGTCGATCATGCATGACTGCGATCGCGGACTCATAACGCCCGAAGAGGAGGAAGAGGGATCAACGAGTCCTTTGTCCTTGTCACGGACCGGCGCCATCGCAACGCTCAGTATGGGGCCGAACGTAAAAAATACTCCAAACAAGAAACTGACAGCGTTTCTCGAGGACTTGAAACGTCTGAAAAAATTGACGTTTTGACCCCAAAACTGTTGACATCAGCAGAGTCGATGATGATGTCAGCGTTTTTTACGCTAGCGAAAAAAACGAAGCGTTTTTTACGCCATTTTTTTTGGTTTTTTTTGTTTTTTGTTTTTGTTTTTTTTTGTTTTTTGTTTTTTTTTTTGGGGCGGTCACGCGAACCCCGTGTGGCCGGTGGGGGTGACCTCGTCACCCCCTGCTCGCGGCTGCGCAGGGGCTGCACAGGCCTGCGCAGTGCCACGCAGGCCTGCACAGTGTTGCGCAGATTCCGCGCAGTGCTGCGCAGATTCTGCGCAGGCCTAAACAGTGTTGCGCAGTTTCTGCGCAGCTGCGTAGCACTGCTGTGCAGCAGCAGTGCTGCGCAAGCTTGCCGCTGCGCGAATCTGCTGTTGCTGCGCTGCTGTAGTCGCTGCCGCTACTGCAATGCTGCTGCTTCCGCTGTTGCTGCTTTGCTGCTGCTTCGTTGCTGCTGCTGCGCTGCTGGTGCTGCTCGCGGCTGATGATGCCGGCGCAGCTGCAAGCTGGTGCAGCTGCTGCCCGCTGCCACTGCTCGCAGCCGCCGCCGAAAGCTGCTGTTGCGAGCTGCTACTCCTTTTTTTTTTTTGTGTACAGGCTGGCAGCCAGACACGGCTGCTGCTGCCACCCAGTGCTGCTGCTGCTGGCCGGCGTGGCTGCTGGATCTTGTCACTGCCGCAACTCCACTTGCTACGGTGGTGGCGATTGGGTGGTGACGTCGCTGCTGCCAACGTCGGCTGCGACGGGTCCCAGGATGTGGCGGCGGCGGTGACTCTCACTGCTGCTGCTTGTGCTGCGTCTCTGCGGCGCAGCTCAGCGAGAGGGGTCTTGCGGCTCTGATACCATGAGAAATTGCTAAGAAGCTTCCTAACCTTGCTGCTGCTGATGTGGAGACACTGTCCAGTCAGCTGACGCACTAGCAAGCAAGCAGGTGCAAGAAACAGCAAGGATCAGGCTAGGGAGACGCGCAAAGTCTCATAAGCTCCAATAGCTTAGTAATGCAGAGAGAAATGACAACTGACAAGCACACAGCATAAATACCTGCCGCGGCACACGGCGGGTGACGCACGCGGCAGTGTCAGTTTGTCCTAAAACCGGCTCAAAANTGAGAAATTGCTAGGAAGCTTCCTAACCTTGCTGCTGCTGATGTGGCGACACTGTCCAGTCAGCTGACGCACTAGCAAGCAAGCAGGTGCAAGAAACAGCAAGGATCAGGCTAGGGAGACGCGCAAAGTCTCATAAGCTCCAATAGCTTAGTAATGCAGAGAGAAATGACAACTGACAAGCACACAGCATAAATACCTGCCGCGGCACACGGCGGGTGACGCACGCGGCAGTGTCAGTTTGTCCTAAAACCGGCTCAAAAACCACTGTTTTGGCCGTAACTCTGCGCACAGGCATCCAAACGCAACACCGTCTGAAGCTAGAGATGCAGAATCTTGAGCGGGACGCTACGACTGGTCACACGCACAAGTCCGGCATCGATCGGTGGACGGACAATACAAAACATGCAAATCGGGCTCGAGAGCCAGTCCACCGAGAAAACTCTAGCACCTGCAGAAAAACTGCAGAGCACCCCAGCAAGCACCCAGAACGTCGTGGCAATAGTCTGGCAGCTGCTGGTGGCTGGATCCACCAACCGTCAGTGCTCCGGCGCCAGCTGGGCCCGTATCAGGGATCTGCACGAGCATGGACACGGCCAAGTGGTCACAGTAAGCTGTACAAATGGACGGAAACAACTCACACCACAACAGCACTCGCTTACATGTTGCAACACCCCGAGAGACGAAGTGTCATTCATCTTGAGTTATTTGGTGTGCAGATGTAATTACTTAGGGCATGCAAACCCAAGCAAAACTACCATGAGCTCGTAGGAAGAGGACGAATGCGAGGGAACAACGGAGAGCTGAGGATGTTGAAGTTCGTTTGTCACTCACACATCTCTTCCCCTTGTCTCCACCTCCATGCACACACTTGTATAGATTGATTGACATGGCCTCACTTGGAGAGACGCCAGGCTATTCTACCATGGCTGACATCTCGGGCGTGCTTCTTCCAGGAGTGTCGTCTGACACTTTTATGGCCTTGACCTGACCCTTATTACACGTGGGATAGATGCTAGGGCCCGTACTCTCTAACTGCCATGCCCTGTATCTTGCTTGCCTTGAGTATCTTGTGTGGAGCTACATTACCCGGGTGCTGATCCTTGGGGGCCACCTTGCCGGGTTTTACCCGTGCAGTGGTGAGTAGCCGCAAGTTTAATGCTAAGCGGTCGGGCTCGACCCCCGGGTGGCGGCGTGCATTCGCCTGGGCGTGATGCCCGTGGCGAGTGCACACTCACCGGTCACTAAGTCTCTCTCGCTCCTCTCACTCTTCTCTCTTGGTTCAATTGAGCTAATGAAGGCAAGTGTTCCCGCATCCATGGCGGCGACAACAATTTGCCCGTTAATGCATGCTCTCACATGCTAGTCCTAGGAAGGTTCATAGTAACTACTGGTATCAGAGCAAGTGTGACTCTTCTCCACAGCTCATCGATCCTTGGGACACATCCCAGTGCATCTTCCGCACCCGTGGCACTCTTGGCCATCCAACACCACCATGGCGTGGGACTCTCGTCACCATACCCCGGCACCGAGCAGGAGCATCTAGCAGGCTCTCAGTGCCGCCTGCTGACTCGCCTGCAGAAGGCCGCACAAGGCCGTGTACGACCACTCTCGTAGCACCCACTCTCCGATCCGTCTCAGCACGGAGGTATCGAGGCTGCTCACGGTTATACCCAGCTCAGCGCACTCTCTCGGTGTGCCTTAGCTCGCACAGCTTTGCGCTCTGCAACGTGCGACTGCTCCCATCTCTCACAGTCGCGCATTGGCGGACAGTCACCCGGTGCCACCTCTGTTGACACCGCAGCCATTTTCGTGCCCCGGCTACACTCAACTTCTTCCTGAGCCGCCACACTGGATTCTCCACCTTTGGATGGGCCTCCCGAAGAGGAGCTCCACTCACCCCGAACAGTAGCACGCCACGCCGACGACGGGTCGGAGATCTATCACTCTTCCCCTCCTCCGGACACAGACACTCCCCTGTGGTTCCGCATGCTAGACGCTGACTACTGGCGCGACGAAGTGGCTGCACTAGACGAGCGGGAGGCTGCTACACGGGAGGAGGAAATTAATCGTCAGGTGTACACACCTGATGATCTCCCACCATCTCCACCTCTTCCTCCAACCATGCAACCGCCCACCGGCACACAGTCTTCCAGCCCGGCATCGGCCTCTAACACCACATCTACACCGGCACCTACCACAGCAGCAACTACTGGACCATCATCTCCCCCAGAGGTCCCAGGTGTGATCCCGGTTCTCCCGGTTCACACCGACTCCGTTGGCTTGGCAGGTGCAATCCTAGACGCATCTGCAGGTGCAGCAGCAACCTTTGCAGCGACTGCTCGCGCTTGCAGGGCTCCCACTCAGACTGCTGTTGGCCGTGTTGCCGAAGCCTACGCTCACACGGCAACTTCTCTCACACTTCTTGCTAGTGCAGTAGCCAACATCGCCACCCAGATCACAGCAGCAGCAGCATCTGCTGCCACTGCCGCCTCATCTGCTGCAGACTCCACCGCGGCCGCCGTCGCCTCCATTCGTGCGTCCACTGCATCGGCAGTCCTGACCCCGACTGGTGTTCAGCGGGAGCTGACATCGCACGTCACCACGGGCGTTCTTGTCGCGTCAGCATCTGCAGCCGTGGCTGGGCTACTGTTACTTGGCTACTTTGCCTCACTGTGGCAGTTGTGGGGTGGGTGGCCGTCCTCTCTTCTTCAGCTGCAGCAGTGGTGGCACCCCTCTTCACCCTGCTGCCTCGGCACTGCAGCAATGAGCATCTCCTCACCCCACGCACTCTGCATTGCTCTCATTCCCTACCTCCTTCTCTTTCCTTCTCCCACATTCTCCAAGCATGCCAAGACCAGGGGAAACCATAGAGGCTCTTCAAGCCACCCTTATCGAAGCACAGGCGGCACGCCGCAAGGCAGAAGATGAGTTGGTTAGGAATAGTGAGGCACAACACGAATTAACTACCACAGTGGCGACCCTAGTCATAGACTGCTTGCGGACCGTTCCAGCTCTTGCGGCTGTTCTTCCTTCTAATGACACTGCGTCTGCTGACTCCTCTGTACCACCCAGCGGTGCAGTTCCCAACTCCTCCTCTCGTGCTCTCTCAGTAGCTGCCTGAGCTCAGGCACTCCTATCCACACGACAAAGGGACTTTGAAACTCCACCACCACAGTTCACATCCAAACTCACCTTCACCTCCTGGGAGACGCGCTTCAGTGCGTGAGCTCAAGGAGAACAGCTGTGGGAATACTACTCACCCACAAAGGCACCGTTCGTGCCACAACTAGCAGAAGCAGCCCGCGCCGTTCGTGCCCTCATCACCGCAGGTCGAGAAAGCATGCTTGACGACATCGGTACGTACAATGCGAACCACATCCGCGGCACTCTAGCAGACCCTGTCGGTGCATACACTCTCATCCGTCCCTGCAAGACGGTCACTGGGCATGCGGCCCAGAGTGCCCTGACCGTTCAATTTAACACCCTGCAGATGCGCGCTGATGAAACTACAGACGAGTATTGGGCGCGAAGTCTGCGTCTATTGCGTGACCTTGGCAAAGCCGCGCTTGGTCCCCTATCTGCCTGCTTGTCCATTGTTGCCGGACTGATCCCTGAACTCTCAGATCTCTACCTACATGTCTCACAGGCAAAAATTGAGCGTCTTGCCTCCTCACCCCTCCCTGCAGACACTCCCCCAGGGATTGGACCTCTCTATGACTTATCTGCCTCCCGTCTCACAGACTGGTGGAACAGTCTCCAGAACAAGCGCATGCATCGCACTGCCCTCACTGCCGTGACCACCTCCTCTTCCTCCACTACAGCTGCTTCTACTCTCTCTTCCTCCAACTCCTCTACAGCCTCACATGTGACTCAAGCGACCGCCCGTGGTGGGGGCGGTGGCTCACACCACAGCGGGGGTCGAGGTGAGGGAAAGGGGCGTGGGGGCGGACGCAAGGGCAAGGGCAACTCCTCTGGTGCCCCCATTGGCTCTGAAGTCACCTGCTGGAACTGCGGTGCTGCTGGCCACTCTACGTCCAAGTGCCCAGTCCCACGTGATGATGTCCGTCTGGCATCATCCATGCAAGCTCATTGGGCTCGCACTGGCGTCACACCCTCCACAGCCGCAACAGCAGCGACCGTGGCCTCCCCGTCCTCTTCCACCTCAGCCTCCATCCTCTCCACCACATCCGCACCACTCCAGCCATCTCCTTCACCTCCCAGCACTTGGGGCTGGATTTGCCCCCTGGAGGACCCCCTTACCATGGACCACCCTCCTCGCACTACACAGCACAGTCTTGGACGCGGGATGACGGGCCGTCATCTGATCGCTCGTCTTCTGACCGCTCCTCGGATTTTCGTGACGAGGAGCGTGCCCTTGAGCGCCGCCTCATTGAGCTTCTCCACCTTTGTTCTCAAGGAGGTGAGAGTATGAGTGAGCAGTGTCGTGTGTCTGCCTCTGAGTCTGATGCCACTCTCCGGAGTGAAGCATCTGGTGGGGTGCAAGGGGACATGCCTGATGTTCGTGACTGGATTGAGGATTGGCAGTCTCATACGTTTCCCACACGCCTTGGTGCCCCCTCTCCCTTGTCGTCTCGTGGCTCTATTGCTATCTGCCTTGTTCTCCCAACCACTCGTGCCGCTCCAGGCCTCTGGATCATTGATTTAGGGGCCACTCATCACATGACATCCTATCGTTCCTCCTTTGTCTCCCTTGGCCCAGTTGGCTCTGTACGCTCTGTCCGCACTGGCTCAGGTCAGCTCCTTTGCGTTCATGGCGTTGGCGTTGTCAAGTTTGTTGGCCCTGGTGGCACTGTGTATCTCCCTGACGTGTTGTATGTTCCCGACCTGGAGGTCAGTCTGCTCTCTGTCACCACCCTCGATGATCAGGGCATGGACTTCTTGTCCAGTCGTGGCATTGCCTCCATCTCTCTGCGCTCATCTTGGCATGTTGTTCTCCGCGGCATACGCTGTAACAGACTTTTTCGTGTGCCACTCTCCCTTCCCTCGTCTTCCGCTGCGTCCGGCTTCGTTCATGTAGCACCATCCCTGTCCCCTGCTCACACTGCGCTCTTGCATCGCTGAGTGTGTCATCTTCATACTGCTGTAATCCAATGCCTCCTGCGCCTCCAGCCGGCTGTCGGACTTGATCCCGCCACCTTTGGGCCCCCATGTTCCACCAACTGTCTTGACTGTGCCTCTGGCAAAATGCACCGGTCTCTGTTCATCTCCTCTGGGCCTTCTCCTCTGCTTGGTCAGGCTGGGGGTGGTCTGTCCTCTCCTTCTGAGTTTTCTACTCTTCCCTCTGCGCGTACCCCGGCCCCCTCTCCATCTCCTCCCATCGTGTCCTCTCCCTCTTCCGGTGTGCAGCCTGTCTCCCATGCTGTACCACCTGTCAATCCCGCTGCCTCTGTGCTGCCTAGCTCTTCTCCTCCTCTTGACCTCTTCTCTTTCACACTCCCCTTCTCCTGACGTTGCCTCTCCAACGATCTCAACACACACTCCTTCTGCACCTGTCTCTCCACCTCCTGCTATGCAACCAGCTTCTGCCATCGACACTGCACATGACACCTCCCCTGTCCCGGTTCCGTTTGTCTCCACAAAGTCTGTTCCACCCATGTCACCCTACACACGCGGAGGTCGTCTTCGTGCTCTCCCTTCTCAATCCCATCCTGTCGTCTCTAGTGACCCGGGCCTCCGTGCTCTTGGTCTGATAACCTCTGGTCTGTCTGTCACAGCTTCTGTCGTCAACCCCAGCACCGCCCTCGGCTACTCCCTGATTGAACAGGAGTTTCACTCTGCCCTCTCATCGTCAGTTGCTGGGTATGTTGCCTCCTGCTTTGCCACAGCTGGCCTCTCTACTCTTCCACCGGAACCTGTTACAGTACAGGCAGCGCGTGCAGCCACAGACTCCTCTCTATGGGAGCAGGCCATGAAGGCTGAACTCGACGCATTGTCGGAGCACAATGTGTACAAGTTGGTGGATCTACCCCCAGGCCGCAAGCCCGTTGCGGCTAAGTGGGTGTACCACCGCAAACTTCGCCCAGACAACATGGTGGAAAGGTACAAAGCACGACTCACTGCGAAGGGGTTCTCTCAGATTCTTGGAGTGGACTTTGATGAGACATTCGTGCCAGTAGGCCGATACACCACTGCCAGGGCACTGCTCAGTCTAGTCGCTCAGCACGACTGGGAGTTGGAGCAGATGGACGTCAACAATGCCTTTTTACACGGCAAATTGGATGAGGAGATCTACATGTTACATATTGCCCAGTGCCACGCCCTGGAGTTGCCGTTTTCAGGGCGATGGCTCCAGATCCTTGTACAGTGCATTTTTTGCATGCATGGATGGATGTTTCACAAACTAGAGGACAAGCTGGACCAGCTGCAATTTGAATCGCAGCAATCGGCTAAGAATTGAGGGAGTTATGGTCTGTCAAAGTTGGGAGGTGGTGCTGGCCGTCTGGGTTTGGACGGCAGACTTGGTACCGGCCGAAAAGTGATCCGGCGGTGACCAGTTCGACTCCCACCACGCACACCATAGCCGAGGCGCCCCTTGGGGGATGCTAGCAGCAATATCCCGTGGTTCATTAGAGCCATGTGCGCTTCGGAATGGCGGTCGGATGCTTCATTGAGGTCCAGGGCGCTTCGGGCACCCGTCACTCACGCTAGTGCTCTGTCAGGGACAGAGACTCAATGATGCACTCCGAATCGCGTATCGGGCGCAACGGTGGCCCAAATCGCACGCGGTTTGGTGCGTTGGAAAGCTTGTGACTAGCACTATAACTTTGATGATGTGGTCTGTGTCCAGTAATCCACTCAAAACTGATCCCCAGCCCTTCAAACTTTGGGTGTTGCTGAATTCCGTCAGATTTCTGCTCACATAGTGTGTGGCGACCAGAAAGCACACACTTCGTCTAAGACTGCTGCCCAAAAGAGTAGTGAACCTCAGGACGTGGTCAGGCCACGTTGGAACCACATTTCCAACACTACATGGTCCAGCCACAAGGTTTCTCAGATGGCACAAACCGTGTGTGGCGACTGCGTAAAGCTCTCTATGGGCTCAAGTAGTTACCCCGCTGCTAGAATCAAGAGATAAAGTAACTGTGGAAAAGGGTGGCTCCACAAGAAGTCCAGTGGACCCTGCCCTGTTTCTCAGTCCCCCTTCACAGCCGTTGGTGGCTATTCTCGTTTATATTGATGATCTCCTCATTGCATCTCCCAACATGTCAGCAGTCTTCGCGGCTAAGTCCCTCCTCTAAGCAGCCTACAAGATGAAAGACTTGGGACCGGCTCGAGTCTTCTTGGGCATGGAGCTCGAGCGCGACCGAGCATGCCGCACTCTGAATGTGCACCAGGCTGCGTATGTCCGCAGACTGGGGGAGCGCTTCCATGCTCTCCTCACTACAGCACCCTCCACCTCTACACCCATGACTCTTGCTGGGCAGTCACTACTGAAGTCCCAGGATCCATCCACACTGGGGGAGAAAGTTGATGTCACTGACTATCTGAGAGTCATAGGGTTGCTGATGTACCTTGCTACCACCACCGGGGCCGATGTGGCTTTTGCCGTCAACTTCCTGTCTCAGTTCTCCCAGTGTCCATGAGAGCGGCACCTGGAAGCTGCTTTGCGAGTTGTGCACTATGCTGTCTCCACACCACGTGTCGGTCTCTTCTTCCGGGCACAACCCTCTCTTGTGGTCGATGGCTTCACTGACAGTGACTGGGCACATGACTCTGATGCTCGCAGCCGCACAGGTTACATCTTCATGGTTGGTGGAACAGCGGTCTCATGGAAAAGTGGCAAACAGGGCTGCGTCGCTCGCAGCACTACTGAGGCTGAGTATGTGGCACTTGGCGCAGGCACATGTGAGGCCGTCTGGCTGTGTCATCTTCTCCAGCACTTGCGTGTCCCCATTCGTTGCATCACTCTGCGTTGTGACAATCAAAGCACCAAGGCCATTACTGAAAATAGTGGCATGCATCACTCACGCACCAAGCACATTAATGTGGAGCACCATTTTGTTTGTGAGTGCATCGCTGCTGGCATTGTCCAAGTTGCGTGGGTGGACACACGATCTCAAAGAGCAGACTTTCTTACCAAGGCTCTCAGTGGTAACGTCTTCAAAAGTGCTGCTCACGATGTTGGTCTCATCTCTCCCCATAACCCTGGTTGAATGTGTCTCCCCAGTCCTCTGTTCTTATGAGCTTGTATGTGTGCGGGGGTGATTGCCTGCGGGTCATGGGGGAGTGTTGAAGTTTGTTTGTCACTCACACATCTCTTCCCCTTGTCTCCACCTCCATGCACACACTTGTACAGATTGATTGACATGGCCTCACCTGGAGAGACGCCAGGCTATTCTACCATGGCTGACATCTCGGGCGTGCTTCTTCCAGGAGTGTCGTCTGACACTTTCATGACCGTGACCTGACCCATATTACACGTGGGATAGATGCTAGGGCCCGTACTCTCTAACTGCCGTGCCCTGTATCTTGCTTGCCTTGAGTATCTTGTGTGGAGCTGCATTACCCGGGTGCTGATCCTTGGGGCCCACCTTGCCGGGTTTTACCCATGCAGTGGTGAGTAGCCGCCGCTCAGTTTTATGCTGAGCGGTCGGGCTCGACCCCCGGGTGGCGGTGTGCATTCGCCTGGGCGTGATGCCTGTGGCGAGTGCACACTCACCGGTCACTAAGTCTCTCTCGCTCCTCTCACTCTTCTCTCTTGGTTCAATTGAGCTAATGAAGGCAAGTGTTCCCGCATCCATGGCGTCGACAACACCTTGCCCGTTAATGCTTCTCTCACATGCTAGTCCTAGGAAGGTTCCTAGTAACTACATAGGAGAGTCCTCAAGCACACACAATGCCATGGAATGTGCCAAGCCATGCGCGGTTGAAAAACTCACGAGAGAAAGAGCAGACGGTGAGTGAGTAGAGTCACAGGTCACCGAGGTGAGCAGCGTGGGAGCGAGCAAGCGAGATCACTCTCGCTCGCTACCCTCGGGCGTGGTGGATTGAACTAAGAAAATGCGTGGAAGCTTCCTAGCGATATTGCCGTTGACTAGGCATCACTGCCTGCTCAGACGGTGACGACAGTCACTGAGAAGTTTCCTACAACCTTCCTAACCACTTGCCCTGACACTAGGCATCAGCGCCAGGTCAGCGTGTGACAACAGGCACAAGTTTGAGACAAAACTGTAAGGGTCTGGGTTGGGACACGAACAGAGTGTCAGGAAACTCAAATTGAATATAATTCCAGAGAGAAATAACAAATGACAGGTCCAAGGCATACAACTTGCCGCGGCGCACGGCGGGTGTCGCACGCGGCAGTCCAAGAGCTGTCCTAAAAACCAGCCCAAAACCACTGTTTCGGCCGTAACTCTGTACACACATGTCAGAATGCTACGCCGTCTAAACCTAGATGTGTGGGATGAAAAGACGGACGCTACGACTGGTCACATGCATGCATCCATCATCAGACGGTGGACATACAATGCAAAAACATGCAAATAGGGCTCATGGCCAGGCCGCCGAAAGACGCCTGCAAGCTGTAGAAAAGACAGTAGAGAGTCACGGCAGCATCTGGGGCTCTGGAACGGTAGTCGGCCAGCTCCAAGTCGGTAGTCCGCCGCCAGACATCGCACCAGTGTCACCAGGGCCCGCCTCAGGGATCTGCACGAGTATGGACACGGCCGAGTGGTCACAGTAAACTGTACAAGAACGTCACAAATCACAACACTCCCCCATGACCCGATGGTACGCATGTCCATACACGTGCAGCACTAGTACAAACA
>SZWC01000395.1:148923-183222 GCA_023375785.1 Penium margaritaceum
GGTGGACATACAATGCAAAAACATGCAAATAGGGCTCATGGCCAGTCCGCCGAAAGACGCCTGCAAGCTGTAGAAAAGATAGCAGAGAGTCCCGACAGCATCTGGGGCTCTGGAACGGTAGTCGGCCAGCTCCAAGTCGGTAGTCCGCCGCCAGACATCGCACCAGTGTCACCAGGGCCCGCCTCAGGGATCTGCACGAGTATGGACACGGCCGAGTGGTCACAGTAAACTGTACAAGAACGTCACAAATCACAACACTCCCCCATGACCCGATGGTACGCATGTCCATACACGTGCAGCACTAGTACAAACACAATAGTGAGTGACACAAACAAATGAGGCACAGATGCACATCCCACACTCAACCACCCTCAGGAATGGGGCGAACCCCAAGAGAACGTATGGCCACCAAGAACTTTTCGCGACCTAATGCCTTCGTCAAGAAATCAACACGCTGCATGTCAGTGCCAACCCACATGACGGAGATCACGCGTCGCTCCACCAGGTCACGAACGAAGTGATGCTCAACCGCAATGTGCTTTGTGCGAGCATGAAAGACACCAGAGTTCTCCGCAATGGCAAGAGCACTCTGGTGTCGCAACACAGCACAATGGCGGGTACTGACTGCCCAAGATCAAGAAACAAGCGCTGCATCCATACTGCCTGAGCAGCCCCTGCGCCCAAAGCAACGTACTCTGCCTCCGACGAACTACGTGCGATGCAGCCCTGCTTCCCGCTCCACCAAGAGAGAGCGGTACCACCAAGCAGGAACACGTAGCCAGTACGACTGCGCCCATCTAGGCTCCAAGCCCAGTCGCTGTCAGTGTAGCCATCAAGGACCACCGAACATTGCCGATGAAAACAGAGTCCGAGGTACGGCGTGGAGACCACGTACCGCACCACTCGCACAGCCGCGTGAAGGGCTCTCACACGTGGAGCCTGCGAGAACTGAGCAAGGAGGTTGACGGCGAACGCGATATCAGGACGCGTGGTAATGGCCAAGTACATCAGAGATCTGATGAGACGGAGGTACAAGGTCACGTCCACTGTCTCCCCCAGCTGTGTAGGGTCATCCACCTGCAGGGCATCCTGTCCATCAGGTGTAAGAGGTGTGGAAGCGGAGGGTATTGCACCAAGGAGATCGCTGAAGCGCCCTCCCACTACTTGCGCCTGATGCAACAACAGTGTCCAACGTCTGCGATCTCGCACGATCTCCATACCAAGAAACACCAATGCAGGACCAAGGTCCTTCATCCTGTAGGCATTCTACACGACAGCCTTGGCCTCCTTCATGGCCTCTAGGGACGGAGACGCAATCAGAAGGTCATCGACATAGACCAGGATGGGGGTGAACCGCTCGGGTGTCGGTAGGATGAAAAGAGAGGGGTCTGCCTCGCTTTGTACGTATCAACACGAGTCAAAGTGCCGGTGATCTCCCGGTTCCGACACCGCGGAGACTGCTTGAGGCCGTACAAGGACTTGCGCAAGCGCCAGACCTTGGCACCGTCCTCAAAGCCCAGTGGCTGAGCCACGTAAATCTCCTCATCCAGAGAGCCATGGAGGAACACATTGTTCACATCCATCTGGTGCAGTTCCCAGTCATGCTGAGCCACTACACTGAACAGAGCTCGAGCTGAGGTCATGCGGCCGACAGGGGCAAAGGTGTCAGTGTAATCGACTCCCTCAATCTGAGAGTACACCTTGACGACCAAGCGGGCCTTGTAGCATTCCTGTGAGCCATCTGGCTTCACCTTCTCGCGAAAGACCCACTTGACCTGAATAGCCTTCCTCCCAGGAGGAAGGTCGACAAGCTCGTAGACTCTGTGCTCTCGGATAGCGCGAAGCTCATCTTTGCAGTTAGTACGCCAAACGTTAGCATCCTGTGATGAGAGAGCCTCCCTCAGTGTGCCCGGGGCGGGCGCTATAGAGGGAGAACTCTGCATGGCAAGTGCACACGCCTCAGTGCTGGGCCTGAGGACCGCAAGATTAGCTGTAGCGTCACAGACGATATGGAACTCGTGAGTGACGAGGTCGTGCCCTACGAGGCACGCTGGATGTACCTCTGTGAGCTAAGTGTAGGCACTCAGGCCTAGGGCCTTTGTGCCGGGGTCACCACTCGCGATGCTGCGAGAGGAGCGCCTGGGTCTGGGACCCAACGCTCGCTCAGCTCCGGAATCCAGTGGTCGAAGACGGCCACCGGGCTCACGGGAGTAACCTGAGTTTGAGGGACGCACCTCAGGCTCAGGGACAAGTGCGACCACAGGGACAGGTATGACCACAGCTGGTGAGGGCTGCGACGAGGTAGCCGGAGATACCGTGCGAGGAGATGCGTGTGTGGGGAACACGGGGCTGGGTGTGACAAGCGGAGCAGGCAAGCATGGACCTGACACTGAGGCAGGAGTACCAGTCGACGCAGGAACGGGAGTGGGCGAGACTGGATCAGATACAAAGATAGGAGTACCAGCAGACGCAGGTGCTGGTGCAGAAGGAGGCGTGGGAAGAGAGGTACCTGTAGGGTGTGAAACAGGCTGGACAGGCGAGATCTCTGGACCGACAGCAATGATCGCCTGATCATCAAGGGCCGGAGACCGAGAGGGGGCTCGAGCGGAGACATCAGCCTGATGAGTGGTGCTCGCTGGTGTAGAAGTCTCCCCCATCCGCCGAGAACCCTTACAAGAAGGAACATGGGCGGCGGAGAGTGCTGTGATCGAAGTCAGGTCACGGTAGGTGAGAGACTCGAAAAACAGCATGTCGCGGGACTCAATGACGCGACGACGAGTAGGGTCCCAGAAGCGCCAGGCCTTCGACCGCGGGGAAATGCCTATGAAAGCACACAACTGGCCCCGAGGTGAGACCTTGGACCCCTGTTGGTCCTCGGTGTACCACACGGAGGATAGCGAGCCCTGGACGCGAGCGAGACGAAGGTCAGCACGGTGTCCAAACCAGAGCTCGTACGGTGTAACATGGTCCGGAAGCGGACCATGCGGGAGGCGGTTCCAGACCCAAGTCATGTAGGCAAAACCCTCAAAGACAAAAGACTCTAGGAGACCGCACTTAGACCGCATGACGCGAACCGCATCCTCCATGGTTCCATCGCTCAGATACATCGTTCTGCTGGGGGGTAGCAGGAGCGGAGACTTGGTGAAAAATCTCGTGCTTAGCAAATAAGGAGTCCATCTTGCCAAGGAACTCGCCGCCGCGATCCGAGCGGAAGGTCTTGAGTGGCTTCTCAAAAGAAGCCACGTCAAGACCAAGAGCGGGCTGTGTCCAAATGAGCTTCGACATAGTGTCAGAGCCCACGTGACACAGACGGCGATGAAGCAACCGCTGGTGTTGCAGAGATAGAACACCAGTGACAAAGACACGACCTGAAGAGGAGGAAGAGCAAGAGGAGGAGGGCCGAGCGATGCGATACAGACCATCTATGACTGAAGCACGCAGGACGATACTGCGGGTGTCAGTAGCAGTCACAGTCGCTGAGTCAGCGGTATGCTCCCCAGAGAGACCCATCAAGGTGCAGGCACGCACAGAAAGCAAGTTTAGCTCAAGATCAGGCACAAACAACACGTTGGAAAGGTTTAAGGGGCCAGATGGACCATCGAAGCATACAACCCCAACACCATGGACTGGCAAGGACTGATCAGTGCCGGTACGAACGGAACGGACAGACGTGACAGGGCCGAGAACAACAAGGCCACTACAACGGCACGTCATGTGATGGGTGGCACCAGAATCGATGATCCAAGTGCGATCGGAGTCACGACTAGAGGATGTCACTGTACAACGAGCAATGGAACAATCGGCATCAGAGGGACGCTGAGCCGTCAGTGGGGAGGAACGGCGCACAACACAAAGATGAGACTCATGAATCCACTCGGTGCAGACAGGCCCATCATCATCACATGCTGACTATGCTCCCCCACACGCTTCGTCACGAGCCACAATAACGGACGAACAAATAGTTTGTGAACCACCCGACAATGACAACACACTCGCACCTCCCTGAAAGCGGAGAGCCAGAACATGGCGAAGGTCGGCGATGGTGTGGTCCCGCGGGTCCGGATCGCTGCTGCTCGCCGGTGAGGAGGCGGGAACAGCTGCAATCGTCGCCGTCGCGTGTCCAGAGGAGGATGCGGGTGACGTGCCAGACGTGGAATGGAGAGCATGAGCAGTCTGGAGCCCACGAGTGATCTGCGCCCAGTCGAATGGCTGCTGGCACTCGGTGTAGCGATGGGTGCCTCCACACTTGTAGCAGTGCACAGAACAGCCACTGCTACCAGTGGATGACGACTGCTGCTGACATGATCCACGCTTCCTATTCTTCTTCTTCCCCTAGGCGGCTGCTGCAAGGCCCTCTCTCTGCATGGGAGTAGACAGGGTCAAAGAGGAAGAGGAAGATGAGGAAGTGATGGAAGAGGAAGAGGGAGACTGCAGGAGGGAAGATGGTGGTGATTTGATGGTTGCTGTAGCGAGGGAAGCCTCCTGATGGGCTATGGCTGCCTCGCGGGCTGAGATCACCTGAAGGAAGAGCTGATGCGCTCAAGGAAGCAGCTGCAGAGTGGCTGAGAAGGGCTTGAGGACATCGTCGCTGTACCGTGTGAAGATGTTGGTATACTCGAGGCGAACTCCGACCATAATCGTACGAAGCGCCCACAGCTGTATGCCTCCATAGGTCTCCAAGCGCGTGTAGATGCGCATGGCGTGTCGCTAGTAATCCGCTGCAGGCTCCGTAGGCCCCTGACAGAGCGAATGGAAAGCACGAATGTGTCATGCACGAGTGGCGTGTCTCTGCGGCCAGCAGGGATAAGGCCAGATCCCAACCTCCACGGGGATCGGCGCCGGTGCCTGTGCCGGCCTCGCCAGGGAAGGGGCGGAAGTCGACGACGGTCTTCCAGGACCTGTCGCTGCTGCTGTGTGCTGTTGCCGCTGCTACTGCTCACTGTTACTATGATTGCTACATCTCTGCTGTGCAGCACAACAAGCTCTGGCTTGTTGCTCTGATACCATGAGAAGTTTCCTAGAACCTTCCTAACCACTTGCCGTGACACTAGGCGTCAGCGCCAGGTCAGCGTGTGACAACAGTCACAAGTTTGAGACGAAACTGCAAGGGTGTGGGTTGGGACACAAACAGAGTGTCAGGAAACTCAATCTGAATGTAATTGCAGAGAGAAATAACAAATGAGAGGTCCAAGGCATAAATACCTGCCGCGGCGCATGGCGGGTGTCGCACGCGGCAGTCTAAGAGCTGTCCTAAAAACCGGCCCAAAACCACTGTTTTGGCCGTAACTCTGCACACACATGTCAGAATGCTATGCCGTCTCATGGGCTGGCCATAAGCCCTATTTGAAATAGGGCTCATGGCCAGCCCGCGGAAAGACGCCTGCAAGGTGTAGAAAAGACAGCAGAGAGTCCCGGCAACATCTGGGACTCTGGAACGGTAGTCGGCCAGCTCCAAGCCGGTAGTCCGCCGCCAGTCGTCGCCCCTGTGTCACCAGGGCCCGCCTCAGGAATCTACACGAGTATGGACACCACCGAGTGGTCACAGTAAACTGTTCAAGAACGTCACAAATGACAACAGTCACAAGTCGTGTACACAACGGCAAGGGTCTGGCTAGTTGACACAAGGCAAAGTGTCACAATGCTTCAATAGCATTTGCAAAGAGAAATGAAAAATGACAGGTCCATGGCATAAGTACCTGCCGCGGCGCACGGCGGGTGTCGCACGCGGTAGTGCAAGATCTGTCCTAAAACCGGCCCAAAACCACTGTTTTGGCCGCAACTCAGCGTAGACAAGTCAGAACGCTATGCCGTCTGAACCTACACATGAAAAATCTTAAGCCAAACGCTACGACTGGTCATATGCATGCATCTGGCAACAAACCGTGGACACAAAATGCAAAAACATGCAAATTGGGTCCACGGCCAGTCCATCGATAAAATCCTACAAGCTGTAGAAAAACTGGAGAAGGTCCCAGACAGCATCCAAGACTCTGGGGCGACCGTCGATCAGCTCCGAGTAGGTAGTCCACCACCAGACGATGCCTCGGTGCCACCTAGGTCCGCATCACGGATCTGCACAAGCATGGACACTGCCGAGTGGTCAGAGTAAACTATATAGGTCGACAAGAATGTCACAAATCACAACACTCCCCCATGACCCAATGGTACGCATGTCCATACATGTGCAGCACTGAAACGAGTGCAAGGACGAGTGCAGAAACAGTCATGACACAGGCATAGACACACCCCACACTCAACCACTCTCAGGGAAGGGGCAAAGCCCAACGGAACGAATGGCCACAAGAAACTTCCCGCACGCTAGTGCCTTTGTCAAGAAGTCAGCAAGCTGCATGTCGGTGCCAACCCATATGACGGAGATCACGTGTCGTGTTGGTTTTTTGTGCATCCTCATTGTGCTCTGTTGTGTCCTCCTGGTTTGTGTACATCAGCGTGCAGATGACTGACGGCGAGATTCGACACTGCTGGAGTGTCGTCCGGTGGAGTTGACGCACGCTGAAGCCTACTCGCAACTCGTTGGAGCCTCCTCTCCACGGCGACGTGCTCTGCTCCATCGGCAGGCCTCCTCGGCCGTTGGGCCGCTGGCGGCCACTGCCACTGCAGATGCTGTCTACATGCGACTGGCACTCGATCTGACTGTATCATTGCATCTGCAGTGTCCTCCTCTGTCTAGGGTCTGTGTCTTGTGTTGCTTGGCACTGTTTGGCATCATGGAACATCGTAGGCACTGCCTGGGTTCAGGCACCCATAACTCTTTGGTGCTATTTTTCTAGCTGATTCTGATCGACGACTGCCCTGGAAGCATTCGTATTTTGGTATGGTCCAGTTTTCAGGCAAAACGGACAACACTCCGGTTTTGGGCTGTCGGCCGTCTGGCAGGGGTCACCAAGAAACACTGCCTGCCAGAAAATAGGTCTAGGAGCTGGTTAGCTGAGTAACAAGTCTACAGAGCTAGGGGGGAGCTAGAACTTGGAGGGGTTTGCTATTGTTGCTTAGCCTTCACTCCTAATCAGTTACTTCTAGTTTTCAGCTGCTTTCTGACTCTAACACTGGCGTGCGCGATTCTGAGTAACAAACCCAGAGCACTCAGACCTAGACTCTAGAGCAGAGCAAGAGGGGGCAGCAGACTAAGCAACTGGCGTGGAAGCCCGCACGTTGCATCAACACCGCCACTGCCCCAACCTGCGCTCTAGTGTAGTTCCCATTTTGGTATCAGAGTCAGAGCACAGCAGCAGCAGCAGACGACTGGCGTATAGGTGCCTGACTGTGCCGGCGGACCCCCATATGCGCCAGTGCAGGGGAAATGCTGCCCGATTTTTTCCGACAGCATTGACCTGCCTAGTGGTGTCGTCAGAATTTTTCTGATGGCCACTGGGCCAGGGTAAATGTTGCCGGATTTTTTTTGGCAGCATTGACCCCCACGCTGGACGCAAGGAGGTGAGCGGCAGGCCACGTCAGGCGCCCGCTGGAGACGACGCGCGCAGTGACGTCATCCAGGTGGAGTGGCTGGCAGCAGCACCAAACACCAGTAGGAGGAGCTTGCAGTAGTAGCAAGCAATGGCAGTAGCAGCAAGCGGTGGCAGCAGCAGCCAATAGCAGCGATGCGTAGCAGCAAGCGGCAGTAGCAGCAGCTTGCAGCAGCAGCAGCACGCAGTAGCAGTGGAAGCGGTTAGGAGCAGCAGCACCGAGCAGAAGCAGCAGCTGGCGGTTGTAGCAACAGTAGCAAGTAGCATCCGGCAGCACCTAGCAGCAGCTAGCAGCGGCCGCTGCAGCGGCGGCTAGCAGTACAAGCAACCAAAGCTGCACACTGCCTACTGCCTGCTTCCCGGTACCCGCTGCTCGCTGCTCGCTGCGTGCAACAAGCTGCTGGCAGCGAGCTCGCTGCTTGCAGCGAGCAGCTAGCAGGTAGCAGTGAGCAACAAGCTCGTTGCTCACAGCTCGCTATTCGTACCGAGGAGTGAGCTCGCGATGACGAGGGAAAAAAAAAGAAGGAGAAAAGACATCCACCACCCTGCCAGCAGCGCTGCCGTGGCTGCCGCCAATAGCACAGCCACTATAGCAACAACAACAACATCAATAACAGCAGCAGCAGTAGCCACAGCATTAGCAGCCACAGTAGCATGCAACAGCAGTAGTAGCAACAACTACAACAGTAGCTGCAGCAGCAACAGCAGCAGTAGCAGTTGCTATTGCGATAGCAGCCGGAGTAGCATTAGCAATTATAGACGCAGCTGTTACAACAACTACAGCAGTAGTAGCAACAGCAACTATAGCAATAGTGGTAGCAGCAGCAGTAGCAGCATGAAGGACAAGGAGCAGTGGCGGTAGCAATAGCAGCAGCAACGACATCAACAATAGCAGCCGCTACAGCTGTGCAGCAGTGGCCCCAACAACGACCGCTACTGACATTAGCATCTAGCCACTGACATCACTGCTGACGTCACTACTGACATCATTAGAAAACCAAAAGAAGGAGGGAAGGGGGGGAGAAACTCTATAGTAGCAGCAGCAGTAGAGAACGTGGCAATAGCCGCACATAATGCGGCATCAGCTGCTAACGCCAGCCGTCCTAGGCTGATTTCACTGCTGACATCGGCAACACAAAAAAAAAGAGACCTCAACATATGGCCAATAGCCCTAGTGGGGAGGGATCCTCCTTCGTTGGGGGGACTCCCAAAGGGGGTACCCCTCCCTCTTCTTACAGCAGCTGCAACAACAGTAGCAACAGCAGCAGCAGGAGCAGCAGGAGTAAGAATAGCAACAATAGGAGCTGCAACAGTAGTAGCAGTAGCAGTAGCAGCAGCAGCAGCCCATAGGCATCGTCTTTGGCACCTCAGACCTCCTTACTGCCATTCAGCAATAGCTCGCCGCCCTGATGTAGCAGCTTGCAGCACTGCAGCCACTAGCCTCACAGACTGCCACCTGTGACCCTCCGTCATTTTTTCCTCCTGGGCACGCCAGCCTCATTGTGTCTGCTGCCACACATTACCCGGCGTAGCAGCAGATTCACCGCCAGCGGCAGACAGTGACCGCCATCCTTGGCCCCACTCTTGGCGCCGGCCGTAGGCAAAAGGACTTTGAGACGCCGCCCCCGCCACTTCAGATCGGCGAGCAGTTCAAGAGCTGGGAGCTCAACTTCCGCATCTGGGCGCAAGGTGAGGGTTTGTGGGCATACTACACCCTCCCGTACGACTCCACCTAGGCCGACCAACAGTATGACACCGATTGCACCGTATGCGCCCTTGTCCCCATCGCTCCTCCGGCTTCCCGCTTGGCCCTAGAGCATTTTCTTGACGACTTTACCACTGGCGGCACCCCAGAACCTACAGGCGCATGGCACGTCCTCACTCGTCCCCATCGCTTGTCTAGTGACATTGAGACCAACCGTCTGTTGCAAGAGTTCAACTCCCTGCACATGGGGGAGACCGAGACATTCACCGCATATTCGCAGCGAGCTGAGGACATCCTCCGTTGCCTAGGCAGCTCTACTTTACCCCCTTTGGCCGCGCTCCTCACCATCAAGTGCGGTGCCACCAGAGGAAGTCTTCGTGCTCTACAACCAGGACGTCCTCTCCACCATGGCAGTCCAGGGCACCCCCATGCCTTCAGCATATGAGCTCTTCCTCAGGATTGAGGAAGCTTGCATGGATTCCCGTCTCCAGCGCACAGAGGCCCTCGCCTCCCTTGCCGTCATTTTCATGGCCGTCGCTTCCCCCGTAGCCGCTACCTCTACCAGCTCCTCGTCACCGGGAAAGAAGAAGTGCTGGGGTAAGAAGGGAAAGGGTCAGTAGTAGCAATAGTAGCAGCGGTCGACTGGGTCCGGTAGTGGCTCGGTCTGCCACAGATGTGGCAAGTCAGGGCACGGGTAGTACATGTGCCCACAGCCGACGGACGAGGTGCGTGTCATTGCCACCATGCGTCGCCAGCGGGAGCGCCGTCTCGCCTCTGCCGCCGTAGCTGTCGTCACCTCTGATGTCTCAACCCCGTTCAGCAGCTCCACTCCTCCGACCGCGACACCGGTCCCGCCAACGCCAGCTCCTTAGCACTATCATCTGCAGCTGTCGGCGCCCCCGTTCCCATCACCGGGATAGTCCTCTTTCTTTTTGGTCTCAGGGGCCATCACTCTGCACTCATTCTGCACTCCCGAGCCATCCACGTACGAGCGTGACCTGGAATAGTTCATTGCGCTTCAGCTCAGCTTGCCTCGCCCTCCCCCCAAGGGAAGTGCTGGTTGCGTCACCTCCCGCTCGTCCCCATTGCCCTGCATGACTGAGCTTGAGTTGCGGTGGTGTCCCACTTACTCGTCTGTCTCACCATCTTTTGCGCTCTTCTCTGCCCCCCTTTGTGATGATGTCACGTGGCTCGATGATTGGCAGTCTCAGTTCGCGCCCTCTCCCACTACGTCTATCTCTCTTGCTTGTTGCCATGTCACTATCAGTGATCTGGCAACACCGGTCCAGGATTGTGCTGAGACCTGGATCATCGACTTCAGATCCACGCATCACATGACGGCCTCTCGCAAGGCATTTAGTATGCTTGGTCCTATTGGCGATGTATCCGGGGTCCGGACGGGCTCCGGACAGCTGTTACCTGTCTGTAGAGTCGGCGTTGTTCCTTTCCGTGGTCCTGCTAGTGATATCTTCTTGACCGATGTCCTCTTCGTCCCACGTTTTGAGCTCAGCCTTCTGTCCGCTACTGCCCTTGACCGCATGAGCATGGAAGTTGCGCATTCACGTGGTGTTGGCACTGTGTCGTTGCGTCCGTCCGGTCTTGTCATATGTGGCAACCTGTGGCACATACCTTGTCTGTCCTCCTCTCCTTCCATCCCCTCCTTGTCGGCCGCCACAGGCCATGTGTTTGTCACCAGGAAGCTCTGTCCACAACACACCCGCCTCTTACACAACCGCCTTTGCCACGTCCACTCTACTGTCGTGGATAGCATGCTTCGCACCCAGCCCTCCAAGGGCCTTGACCCGGAGACGTTTCCTCTCTTGTACCCCACAGAGTGCATTGATTGTGCTCAGGGCAAGATGCACCGGTCCACATACCCTCTGTCCTCCTCCCAAGCCTCCACCCCTCTAGACCTGGTCCATTCCGATGTCATGGGTCCTCTCCCTACCGAGTCTCTTGGAGAGCACGGCCGCTATGTCCTCATACTCACGGATGACTACTCTCGCTACCGTTGGGTCTTCTGCCTTCGGCAGAAGAGCGATGTTGCCCATGCCATTCAGGACTGGCTTGTCGGTGCGGAGCGCGAGTGTGGTTGATCTCTTCCCCTTCCCCGCCAGTCCACGCCATACCAGCACTGGTGCGGACAGCGAGCTGACCTCCGCCCGGCTCGGGTCTAGGGCTGCATGGCCATTGTGTGGCTGCCCGCCCCGCAGCAGGGCGGTAAGCTCGCCCCCGGCGGGCGTCCTTGCACCTTTCTCGGTGTCTCTTGTCAGTCCAAGGCTTGGCGCTTTTAGGATCCCTCCCGATACTACATCGTCGAGTCCTACCATGCCCTCTTCTTTGAGGAGCTGTTTATATGCGATCTCGTTTGCTCCGGCTCGTCGGTGTCCCTCCTGTTGTGTGGGGGAGTGGTGAGTCCGTCCTCGTCCTGCCGATTCCAAGTGGCACATCACTTCGCCCCTCCAAGCCAGCCGCCCCAGTCGCGTCCACTGATCCCCCCAGGCCAGCCGCCCTAGTCATGTCCATTGGTCCCTCTAGGCCAGCCGCCCCCATGGCGTCCACTGGTCCCTCCGGGCCAGCCGTCCCAGTCGCGTCTTCTAGTACCTCCGGGCCAGCCATCCCAGTCCTGTCCACTGGTCCCTCTGGGCCAGCCGCCCCAATCGCGTCCACTGGTCCCTCCGAGCCAGCCGTCCCAGTTGTGTCCACTGGTCCCTCCGGGCCAGCCGTCCCAGTCGTGTCCACTGGTCCCTCCGGGCAAGCCGCCCTAGTCGCGTCTACTGGTCCCTCCAGGCCAGCTGCCCCAGTTGTGTCCACTAGTCTCTCTAGGCCAGCCGCCCCTGTTGTGTCCACTGGGCTCTCTGGGCCAACCGTCCTCGTTGTGTCCACTAGTCCCTCCAGACCAGCCGCCGCAGTCGCGCCCTCCGGCCCCTCCGGGCCGGCGGCCCTAGTCGACTCCGCTAGCCCCTTCGAGCCATCAGCCCCAGTCGCGTCCGCTGGTCCGTCTGGGCCGTCAACCCTGTCCGTCTCCGTCGGCCCGTCAGCCTCAATGCCATCTCCTGCCCTACCGCGCTACATGCATGGCCAAGGCGGCAGCCTCCGATCCAGACCGTCAGTGAGCACGCAGACCGCAACACCTCGCCCAGTGGTGTCTCGGCCCCCACGTGTCTCTTCCACTCCTACGATCGTGAGTAGGGACCCTGGCACCAAGGCCCTCGGCTTGACCACTTCAGCTATCATCGCAAACCTGCACCCTGGCTCTGCACTGGGCTACGCCAGGCTTCATCACGAGCATCGGCATGTTGTTACGGCTGCACTCGCACTCGTCCCACCTGGAGCTCGAGATGCACACGCTCTCTCAGGCCGCTCCATAGCACGCCTGGAGGACCCAACCACCCTACGCGAGGCTCGAGTATCTCCTAAGGCCGCACTCTGGGATGCTACATGCGCTGACGAGCTCGCTCCTATTCGGCACCACCACGTGTATGACCTCATCGACCTCCCTCCAGGTCGGAGGGCCATCGGTGCCAAGTGGGTCTTTCGGCGCAAATGGAAGCCCGACGGGTCCTTGGACAAGTACAAGGCTCACCTCATAGCCAAGGGATTTGCTTAGATCCTTAGGTTCGATTACGAGCAGATATTTGTCCCAGTTGGCGGGTTCTCCACAAGTCGGGCGCTCTTGAGCCTGGTTGCCCAGCATAGGTGGGAGCTGCATCAGATGGACGTGAGCAACACCTTCATTCATGGTTCACTGAAGGGTGAGGAGCTGTACATGCTACAGCCTCCAGGCTTTAAAGATAGCACTAGGAGAGTCTTGCGGCTGCAGAAGGTCCTCTACGGCCTGAAGCAGTCGCCTCGCAACTGGAACCAAGAGATCAACAGCACGCTCCTTCGCGGTGGCCTCTAGCGTAGCACCGCTGACCCCGCAGTCTTCGTGAGCCTGCGAGGCCAGACCCTCGTCGTTGTCCTGGTCTATGTCGACGATCTCTTCATTGGGTCGCCTGACATGGTTGCCATCTAGCGTGTTAAGGATCTGCTGCACACCGCCTACCAGATGAAGGATCTTAGATCTGCCCGAGTCCTCCTGGGCATGGAGCTCGAGCATGATCACTCCTAGGGCATCCTGCACGTCCACCAGCCTGCCTATGTGTAGACGTTGTCCACTTGCTTCGCCGAGGACCTGCCCCATGTGCCGAGCGCATCTTCACCCATGTCACCTAATGGCCAGGTGAAGCTGAAGAGTCTTTACCGAGCTGTGGGGGAGCCAGTTTACGTGACCACGTTGTGGGGGAGCCAGTTGACGTGACCACGTACCTGCGATTCATCAGGTCACTGATGTTCCTGGCGACGACGATGCACCCAGACATCGCATTCGCCGTCAACCTCCTGGCCCAGTTTTCTCAAGAGCCGCGTCACCTCCACTTTGAGGCGGCAATCCGAGCACTGCGTTATGTCATCTCAACTCCTTGACGAAGTCTTATGTTCCACTGCCAGCCGTCTCTTGTCGCGGTGGGCTACACCGACAGTGACTTGGCTGGCAGTCCAGACGGTAAGAGTCGCACAGGCTGGATCTTTCTGGTCGGTGGCATAGCTGTGTCCTAGTGCAATGGCAAGTAGGGGTGCATTGCATGGAACACAACTGAGGCTGAGCACGTGGCCCTTGGCTCAGGCGCGTGTGAGAGCGTGTGGTTGTGTCGTCTGTTGTCTGAGCTGCGTCAGTCCGTTGCATCCATCTCGTTGCATTCTGACAATGAGATTACCATGACCATTACTGAAAATGACGGCGTACATCACACACGCACGAAGCACATCAATGTTGAGTATCACTATGTGTGTTTGTTGTTGCATGACTGTAGCATGAACATTGTGTGGGTTGAGACAGCATGGTAGTTGGCTCACTTCTTGACCAAGGCATTGAAGCGCGACTCGTTCAAGAAGGCTGTCAGTTCGGTCGGTGTGCATCCGTAAGTTGCTCTCTATGCCCCTGCTTGCGTCTCTGCATGCTCTAGGGGGGTCTGAATTTTGACTGTGTCTCTGCCCGCCCATGTGCACTATGCGTGTGAGTTATGGAGGAGTGTTGGTTTTTTGCGCATCCTCATCGTGCTCTGTCGTGTCTTCCCGGCATGTATACATCGACGTACAGATGAGTGACGGCGAGATTCGATGCTGTTGGAGTGTCGTCCGGTGGAGCCAACGCACGCTGAAGCCTACTCGCAGCTCGCTGGAGCCTCCTCTCCACGGCAACGTGCTCAGTTCCATCGGCAGGCCTCCTCGGCAGTCGGGCCACCGGCTGTCACTGCCATCGCAGATGCTCTCTGCATGGGTCAGGCGCTGGATCTGACTGTATCGTTGCATCTGCAGTGTCCTGTTTTGTCTAGGGTCCGTGTCTTGTGTTGCTTGGCACTGTTTGGAATCATGGAATATCGTAGGCATTGCCTGGGTTCAGGCAGCCATAACTCTTTGCTGCTATTTTTCTAGCTGATTCTGACCACACGACTGCGTTTGCATGATTGGTATTTTGGTATGGTCCAATTTTCAGGCAAAACGGACGACGTCCGGGTTTTGGGCTGTCGGCTGTCTGGCAGGGCTCACCGAGAAAACCCTGTCTGCCAGAATATAGGTCTAGGACTATTTTATGATTGGCTGGTTAGCTGAGTAACAAATTCCACACTAGTGGGGGTGAGCTAGAACTTGGAGGGTTCTTCTATTGTTGCTTATTCTTCACTCCTAATTTGTTACTTCCAGTTTTCAGCTGCTTTCTGACGCTAACACTGACGCACGCATTTTTGAGTAAGAAACCCAGAGCTCTCAATCTTTGACTCTAGAGCAGTAGCAAGAGGGGGCAGAAGACTAAGCAACTAACGTGGAAGCTCGCACGCTGCATCAACACCGCCATTGCCGCAACCACTTGCAGGCATGGGGCGAAGCCCAATGGAACAAATGGCGACGAGAAACTTCCCGCGCGCTAGTGCCTTCGTCAAGAAGTCAGCAGGCTGTATGTCAGTGCCGACCCATATGACGGAGATCACGTGTCGCTCCACCAGATCACGCACAAAGTGATGCTCAACCGCAATGTGCTTCGTGCAAGCATGAAAGACCACACAGTTCTCCGCATTGGCAAGAGTACTCTGGTTAAATGCAGCCTTACTTCCCACTACGCCAAGACATAGTGGTACCATCGAGCAAGAATTTGTGACTCGTGCGACTGCATCCATCTGGGCTCCAGGTCCAGTCGTTGTTGGTGTAGCCGTCAAGAACCACTGCGCACTACCAGTGAAAGGAGAGTCCAAGGTACGGTGTGAAAACCACTTACCGCACCACTTGCATAGCCGCCTGGAGGGCTCTAACACGTGGAGCCTGCAAAAAGTGTACACGGAGTTTAACGGGGCATGTGGTAGTGGCCAGGTACATCAGAGATCCGATGAGGCGGAGGTACAAGGTCACATCCACTGTCTCCCCCAGCCATGTGGGATTGTCCACCTTCAGGGCATCCTGCCTGTCAGATGTGAGGTGTGGAGGCCGTGGGCACTGCGCCAAGGAGGTCACTGAAGCGCTCCCCCACAACGAGTGCGTATCGGGCCTGATGCAACAGAAGCGTCCGGCATGTGCGGTCTCGTACGATCTCCATGCCAAGAAACACTGCTGCAAGACCAAGGTCCTTCATCCTACAGGTAGTCTGGAGGACCGCCTTGGCCTCCTTCACGGCCTCCATGGAGGGAGACGCGATCAGGAGGTCATCCACATAGACCAGGATGGCGGTGAACCACTCAAGCGTCTGTCGGATGAAGAGAGAGGCTCTGTATGCTCTGTACATATCCCGCACGAGTCAGAGTGCCTGTGATCTCCTGGTTCTAGCATTGAGGAGACTGCTTGAGTCCGTACAAGGACTTGCGCAAGCGCCAGACCTTGTCACCATCCTCAAAGCTTGGTGGCTAGGCCACGTAAATCTCCTCATTCAGAGAGCCATGGAGGAACACATTGTTCACATCCATCTGGTGTAGTTCCCAATTATGCTAAGCCACCACACCAAACAGAGTGTGAGCTAAGGTCAAGCGACCGACAGGGGCAAAGGTGTCAGTGTAGTCAACACCCTCGATCTGAGAATACCCCTTGATGACCAAGCGAGCCTGGTGGCGTTCCAGTGAGCCATCCGGCTTCACCTTCTTGCAAAAGACCCTCTTGACCTAAAATCGCCTTCCTCCCAAGTGGAAGGTCGACTAGCTCGTAAACTCCGTGCTCTCGGATGGCACGAAGCTCATCCTCGCAGACAGTATGCCAGGCGTTGGCATCCTTTGATGAGAGAGCGTCCCTCAGTGTGCCCACATCAGGCGCCAACAAGAAGAGCTCTGAGTGGCAAGTGCTCACGCCTCAGAAATGGGCCTGACGACCACAAGGTCAGCTGCTGCATCACAAGCGGTACGAAACTCGAGAGTGACCAGATCGTGCCCTACAGGACACGCTGGATGTACCTCTGTGTGATCTGTACGGACACTCAGGCTGAGGGACTTTGTGCTGGGATCGCCATTCGCAATGCTGCGAGTGGAGCGCCTGGGTTGGAGACCTGATACTCGCTTGGCTCCGGGGCCCAAGGGTCGAAGACGACCACCGGGCTCACGCGAGTAGCCTGGGCTCGAAAGGCTCACCACATCCGATGAGGACTGAGGCACAGGGGCAGGTGATGCTGTGGGAGGAGAGGGTGGTGAACTGATGGGAGACGCAGAACTGGGTGTGGCAGTAGAACCACCCACGAAGAAGAGTACCGGTGGACAGAGGGACAGCATCATGGGTGTCTATGGGGCACGAGGGTGCTGAACTGATGGGAGATGCAGAACTAGGTGTGGCAGTAGAACCACCCACGGAGAAGAGTACCGGTGGACAGAGGGACGTCATCATGGGTGTCTATGGGGCGCGAGGGTGTAGGAGCGGAGAAAGGCTGGGCGGGAGAGGTCTCCGAGCCGACATCGATGATCGCCGGGTCATCAAGAGCCGGAGACCGAGAAGTGGAGGGGGCTCAAACGGACACATCAGCCGGATGAGAGGTGCTCGTAGGCTCAGACTCCCCCATCCATCAAGAAATCTCACATCAACCCAATCTAGGTCAGGTTGCGGCAGGTGAGAGACTTAAAGAAGAGCGCGTCGTGGGACTCAACAATGCGATGATGGGCGGGTCCCAAGAATGCCAGGCCTTCAACCGCGGGGAGATGCCAACGAAGGCACACAAGCGACCCCGTGGAGAGACCTTGGACCCCTGCTGATCCTTGGTGTACCACACAGAAGCCAAAGAGCCAAAGACACGCGCAAGACGCAAATCAGCACGATAGCCAAACCAGAGCTCATACGGTGTAACATGGTCCGGAAAAGGACCGTGCGGGAGGCGGTTCCACACCCACGTCATGTAGGTCGATCCTTTAAAGATGAAGGATTCGCGGAGACCGCACTCAGACCGCATAGCACGAACCGCATCCTCCATGGTGCGGTTCCAACGCTCAGAGACACCAGTTTGCTGAGGAGTGGAAAGAGCAGAGACCTGGTGAAAACCCCGCCCCTGGCAAAAGAAAATTGTCCATCTTGCCAAGAAACTCACCATCGTGGTCCGAGCAGAAGGTATGCAACGAGTGGCGAGACTGACGCTCACCCATTACTAGCCAGAGACAAATCGCTAAAGCGGCATCACTCTTCTGGCACAGGCTGTAGACCCACCGCATCCGGATGAAGTCATCGGTCAGGGTTATGACGCTTTGACCCCGATCGGACAAAGAAACGACAGGGAGAGGATCGAGAAGGTCCGAATGGACCAGCTCGAGAGGACAAAGGGCTTGAGAACAGGAGTCATGGTAGGTGCAGCGATGCATCTTACCCTGAGTGCAGAACAGACAATTGGTCTTGGGTGGCTTCTCGAAAGAGGTCGCGTCAAGACCGAGTGCGCGCTGTCTCCTAATGAGCTTTGACACAGTATCGGAGCCCACATGACACAGACGTCGATACAGCAGGCGCTGGTGCTCAGTAGACGGGACACTAGTGACAAACACAAGAGCAGGAGGGAAGGGAAGCAAGGAGAAGAAGAGATCCAAGGACCACGATACAGATCATCCACAATAGAGGCACGAAGAATAACAGTGCGAGTATCAAGAGGACTCACTATCGCGGAGTCTGTAGTGTGCTCCACGGAGAGTCCCATCAGAGTGCAGGCATGCAGTGAGAGCAAGCTGAGCTCAAGGTCAGGCACAAAAAGCACGACGGAAGGATACAAGGGGCTAGACGAACCATTGAAGCACACAACCCCAGCACCTTGAACCGGTAAGGACTGACCGGAGACTTTGCGAACAGAACGAAAAGACACCGCAGGATCGAGGACAACAAAGTCACTACGATGACAGGTAATGTGGTGAGTGGCACCGGAATCAATGATCCAAGTACCACACGAATCATGACTGGAGGATGTTACTGTGCAACGGGCAATGGAACCCTCGCTGCAGATGGGCGCTCGGTAACAGAGGAGGGAGAACGTTGAAGGGCACACAGGTGAGAATAAAAAATCCAATTTGTACTATCAGGCCCATCATCCTCACATGCCAGCTGTGCTCCCCCACACGAGTCATCACGAGATACGACAACAGATGAACAGACAGTCTGTGAACCACCCGGCTGTCATGACACACTTGCACCTCCCTGAAAGTGAAGTGCCAGGAGCTAACGGAGCTCAGCAATGGTGCGGTCATGGGGGTCTGGGTCTCCGCTACTCGCCGGTGAGGAAGCGGGAACTGTTGCGGTCGTGGTCACCGTGCGACTAGAGGGTGTGCTGCTCGGCGTAGAACGTTTTGCGTGTGCAGCCTGAAGACCGCGAGTGATCCACGCCCAGTCGAGCGGCTGCTGGCACTTGGTATAGCGGTGAGCGCCTCCACAGTTGTAGAAGTGAACAGTTCATCCACTGCTACCGCCTAATGACTGCTGATGCTGTGACTATTGCCGACCCGAGCCACGCTTCTTTTTTCCCTTCTTCCCCTATACTGCTGCTGCCACACCTTGCGTCTGTATCGGGGTAGCCGGGGTGGAAGAGGAAGAGGAGGGCGTGCCAGAGGATGGAGGAGGGACCTACAAGAGAGGCATCGGTGATGACGGGATCACCGGTGCAGCAAGTGAACTCTCCTCATGGGCGACGACTGCCTCACGGGTGGAAGTCACCTGGAGGAAAAGTTGATGCGCCCAAGGAAGAAGCTGAAGGGAGGTGGAGAAGGGCTCGAGCATGGCGTCACTGTGCCCCGAGAAGATTATCAGTGTCCGAAGCGTCCAGAGCAGTGTACCTCCTGAGGTCCCAAGGCACGTGTAGATGCGCATGGAGCGCCTCCAGTGTTTGGCTGTAGGCTCGGCAGGTGCCTGACAAAGGGAGTGGAAGGCGTGGATGTGAGCCGCACGGGTGGCATGCGTCTCTATAGCAAGCAGGGACAATGCCAACTCCTAGCCACGACGTGGGTCAGCACCTGCGCCTGTGCCGGCCTCTCCAAGGAAGGGGCAAAAGTCCACGAAAGTCTCACGAGGCATGGCGTGAAGGAGTCCACGCATCACCTGAGCCACTGTCAGCACCTGTGCACGGTCCACAACCTGGTACTCACTGTGATAGTAGGGTCAAATCCCCTCTGAAGTGGCCCAGACCTGGAAGAGGGTCTCCCAACAGTCAAAGCCTTCCTCGCTGACATATTGTGGGGGCGATGTCTCGAATTCCTTAGGTTGCCGCTCCGTAGGGAGAGCAACCACAAGATGGGAAAGACGAGGGATGTGGAAGATACCGGGACGAGGAAATTCGCTGAGGTAGGGCTCACACGAGTATTGGATCTCTGGGAACAGGGAACGGGAACATGTCTGCAGCTGGAGGAGACGCTCCTCGAATCTCCCTCTCGGGACTGCCATCCTCCATGCCTGGCATGTCAAGGTCCCCCTCCAAAGGATCAAGAAGTGGTGGGTCCTGTCGTGCCGCTCTCCTCGCTGTAGATGCTGACTGCTGTGCAAAAGGTGTGACACCGCCGGATCCCCCGGAGGTCTGCTGTGGGGCCCTCGACTGACTCCGAAGAAGATCAGTGAGTGTGCGGATGGTGTCGGTCTGCTGCTGCTGTAGGCGATGTATCTCATCCTGCTGATTCCACAGATCCTCAATAGCTTGCGAGCGTGGGCTCATGACCCCCAAGGAGGAGGAGGAGGGATTAGGTGGTCCTTTGTCCTCGTCACCAGTCGGAGCCATGTCAGCGCTCAGTATGGGGTCAAATGTAAAAAATGATCCCAACAAGAAACCAACACCGTTTCTTGAGGAGTTGAAACGTTCAGAAAAATGACGTTTTGACCACAAAATTGCTGATGGCAGCATAGCCGATGATGACATCAGCATTTTTTACAATGGCGTATTTTACACAAGCGTTTTTTTTGGGAGGTCACCCGAACTTGGCGTGACCGGTGGGGTTGACCTCGTCGCCCCCTGCTTGCGACTGCGTAGGGGTTGCGCAGGTCTGCGCAGTGCCACGCAAGCCTGCGCAGTGTTGCACAGTCTCTACATAGTGCTGCGAAGTTTCTACACAGCTACACAGCTATTGCTGTTGTTGCTGCAGTAGCTGCAATGCTGCTGCTGCGCTGCTAGTGCTTTTGCTGCTGCTGCTGCGTTACTGTCGCTGCTAGCGGTTGCGATGCCACCGCTGCTGCAAGCTGCTAGTGTCGCGCACTGCCAGTGCTCGTAGCCACCGCCGCAAGCTGCTGCTGGGAGCTGCTACTCCCTTTTTTGTTTGTGTACAGGCTGGCAGCCAGATACGGCTGCTGATGCCTCTCGGTGTTGCTGTTGCTGCTGCTCGGCCTGGTTGCTTGAGCTAGTAAATTTTGCAGCTCACCCGATGAGGTGGTGGGGATTGCGCGATGATGTCGTTGCTGAAAACGGCTGCGACAAGTTCCAGGATACGGCGGCGGCGGTGACTCTCACTGCTACTACCGGTGCTGCATCTCTGTGGCGCAGCTCAGCAAGAGGGGTCTCACTGCTCTAATACCATAAGAAAATGCGTAGGAGCTTCCTAGCGATATTGCCGTTGACTAGGCGTCAGTGCTTGATCATACGGTGACGACAGTCACAAGTCATGCACACAATGGCAAGGGTCTAGCTAGGCTACACAAGGCAAAGTGTCAGAATGCTTCAATAGCATTTGCAAAGAGAAATGAAAAGTGACAGGTCCATGGCATAAGTACCTACCGCTGTGCACGGTGGGTGTCGCATGCGGCACTGCAAGATCTGTCCTTAAACTGCCCCAAACCCACTGTTTTGGCCGTAATTCAGCGTAGACAAGTCAGAACGCTATGCCGTGTGAGCCTACACGTACAAAATCTCAAGCCGGACGCTACGACTGGTCACATGCATGCACCCGGCAACAAACGGTGGACACACAATGCAAAAACATGCAAATCGGGCCCATGGCCAGTCCACCAAGAAAATCCTACAAGCTACAGAAAAACTGCAGATAGTCCCAGACAGCATCCAGGACTCTGGGGCGACCGTCGATCAGCTCCGAGCAGGTAGTCCAGCACCAGACTACGCCGCGGTACCACCTCGGTCCGCATCAGGGATCTGCACGAGCATGGACATGGCCGAGTGGTCATTGTAAACTGTATAGGTTGACAGAAACTTCATAAATCACAACACGAACCACCACTCTAGTGCATGTGGCAAAATCCTGTCAAATGTGTCACCAACTAAGACACCAGCATCAACTAGGTCTGGGTGCGCACCCGGCTCAGTTTGCGACAAGAATGCACACAAGCATGAGGCACGTGTATGTGGCTGAGGCACAAAAGCATGCAACGCTGTGAAGCCCTTTGGCCCCTTAGTCCAATAGTCGTCAGAGGGTACCACGTGGCTCCACGTGTGGTATCTCTCTCCATAGGAGCTTACCATCCAGTGTTGGTCAGTCACCTGGAGAAGGGAGGGGAGTGTGCAGCGGAGCCAGAGGTCACCACGCGTACTGACGGAGAAACCAACATTCCCCCATCACCCAGAGCCGTCTGCACACAACACTCACAGCGACAGCAATGACGTCACAACAAGTGACAATGCCAGTGCTTGTAGAGATCAACCAGGTTACGCGTGCAAGACAACCCAACAGCATGCACGGCCACCTTGAAGGAATTACTGTTGAGCTCCTTTGTGAGGAAGTAGTTCGCTGTTGTTTGGTGTTAACCCACACGATCTGGACATTGCGTGCAACCACACGCTCACACACATAATGGTGGTCAACATTGATATGCTTCGTGCGAGTGTGATGCATGCCATCACGCTCAGTAGTAGCCTTCATGCTTTGGTTGTCACAGTGCAAAGTGATGCAAAGGATGGGAATGCGTAGTTGTTGTAGCAAACGGCAGCCAAATGCTCTCGCAAGTGCCTATACCAAGAGCAACATACTCAGCCTCATTAGAGCTCCCTGCCACATGACATTGTTTACCACTATTTCACGAGATTGCTTTCCCACAGACAAGGAAGATATAGCCCGTGCGACTGGGAGCATCCACATCATGCGCCCAATCACTATCAGTGTATCCATCGACCACCACTGACGGTTGTGCTTGGTAACAGAGGCCAACACAAGTGGTAGAGAGTGCATACTTGTTGAATCGCAGCGCTGCCTCCATGTGCCGCACTCTCGGGCACTGTGAGAACTACGCTAGAAAGTTCACTAAGAAGGCGACTGCTGCTTGTGTGGTGGTAGCCAGGTACATTAGATATCCTATGACTCGTAGGTAGTCAGTCACGTTTACTGGCTCTCCCAGCTTTGACAAACCCAGTGTTTTTAGCAACCGCTACCCGGCAGGGGTCATCAGCGTAGACGCAATGGGTGTAGCCTCAAGAAGGGAGGCAAAGCGCTCCCCCAGGCTCTTGACATACGCAGCCTGGTGAATGTGCAGAGTGCGAAGAGTACGGTCGCGCTCAAGCTCCATGCCTAGGAAGACGCGAGCCGGTCCCATGTATTTCATCTTGTATGTCAACTGCAACAGGGACTTGACACACGCCACTGTGCATTGACGGAGAGAAGCGATCAGTAGATTGTCAACATAGACGAGGATGGCGGTAAATGGTGTGGGCGGTGGGGTCACAAAGAGGGAAGGATCGACTATGCTCCGTCGGCATCCCCCTTTCTCCAAGGTGGAGGCGATCTCTTGATTCCAGCATCGTGGAGATTGCTTCGTAGAGAGCCTTATGCAGTCTCCAGACTCGGTCTGTACCATCTCAAAACCTCAAAGGCTGAACCATGTAGTGTTGGAGTGATGCTCCTCACCATGGCAAGAGTGACTCAAAAAAGGAACACCAGAAAGACAAGCCCAAGTGGCTTAGTCGTCAATGGTGTCCACCTCTAGAGGCAGGGGCACGGGTTCAAGTCCTAGAAGATAAATTTCTGCCCTGCCTCAAGGGAGGTGGAAAATAAATGCGAGGAAGCTAGCTCAACCTCTAGAATTCCTCTTGAAGGTTCTAGAAGGCTAGGTGAGGGTCCAGGAAGGTGGCACACCTTCTAGAAGGAGTGACTTGTTCTACAAGGCATCTAGGGGTGTCTTGGTCTTCTGGATACCTTTCCTCCTACTAGAAGCAAGCTGAGAAATCTAGGGAGGGGCAGAAGCTTCTAGAGGAAGGAAGGGATGCCTTCCTAGGTGGGAAAAAGGACAGCCTACGAAGGGCCACTCTAGAAGTCATAGAATCTGCTAGGAAGCTTCAAATCTGGCATGCTTTGGTGTTCTGGAAAGCTTAGATCAGTTACTTTAAAATGCCACTGCTTGTGAGGCTTGATCAAGTTTTTATTCCCAGTCAATTCAGGCCAAAACTATTGCCTCATTCTCTGACTAGTTTTTTGCCATCCTTGGAACCAGTTGCCTTCACAGTTTCAGTCTCTCCAAAAACAGTTGGTTGTGTGAACCAGCCACTGCTAGGGACCCTCCAGGATGCACACTCACCCTCTGAGCCAACATGCAGATCTCTTCATCCAAGCGTCCATGCAGGAAGGTGTGGTGTGCAACGAGACTGAGGAGAGCTCGAGAAGTGGTGTAGCATCCTACATAGGCAAACGTCTCGTCGAAGTCAACGCATGGGACGTGGGAAAAGCCCTTGGCGGTAAGAAGTGCCTTTTATTTGTCGAGCTCCCCATTGGGCTTGTACTTCCGGTGGAAAACCCATCGAGCATGAATGGCCTTGCGGCCTGGCGGTAGATCAACCAGCTCATGTACAGAATGATCTTCTAGAGCTCTAAGCTCATCTAGCATGGCAACATCCCACTGTTGTGATTCAGGTGCTGCACGTGCTTGTCGGACTGTGATGGGATCAGGCAACAGTGGCGACGTTGCAGCTGTCTTACGACACTCTGCGGCACTGCCAAGAATGGTGACTTTGAGGTCTTGTTCATGCTCTGTCACGAGCAGCGTGTACCCAAGGGCAGAGTTGGGGTGGACAACCCCTGTGGCCAGGCCTAAGGCATCCATGCTGGTCGGCAACGCGGACGATTGCTCACGGTGAGAGTGAGATGAACGAGAGTGGTACGCGGAGTTGCTAGCAGAGGGAGTAGGGAGGGCATGGAGGTGTCTGCCACAGACAAAGGGGGAGACAGGTGCAGGACCGGGAGGCGCACCAGGCGGAGATGGAGCAAGAGCCGGCGGACTGGGCACGGTTGAGGTGTGCGGAGTGGAGGGGTCCGCAGAGGAGTGCGCAGGAGACACTTCCTCAAACGAGGCAAGAGGTGAGGACACAAAAGGGGAACCTGGAGAAGTGAGGGACACTGTCTGAGGGGATGCAGAGGAGGAATCTGTGGGACCGGAGGAGGGCGCCTGGGGATGCAACAAGGGTGAAGGTTGTGTGGAAGGGACATCAACAGGAACTCCAGGGACAGTAGGAACCGTAGGTCTGACCTCCCCTCGCAACCGAGAGAGCGGCAACAGGGAGGCATCAGACGGAGGGCGACACAGGTCACGGAGAAAGATGGACTCAAAAAAGAGGGCATCACGAGACTCAACAACCCGCTGGCACTCCGGATCCCAGAAGCGCCAGGCCGTGGACTGGGCAGATACACCCAGGAAGGGACAGAAAAATCCACACGGGGAGAGCTTCCCATCGTGGAGGTCCTCGAGAAGCCAGACGGACACAATTCTACGCCAGACACGATCGAGGAGGAGATCGGCATGAGTGCCATAGCAACGCAAAAAAAGGGTGACAGTGGGGAACACGGTTCCAAACCTAGGTCATGTAGCTCATCGCCTCAAAGGCAAAGAGAGGGGAGGGACCGGACTCAGACGATAGAGTGCAGAGGCCATCGGCAACAGTCCGATTCCAGCGCTCTGAGACACTGTTCTGCTGGGGTGTGTAAGGAGCGGAAGTCTCCAGACACACCCCTTTGGACTCAAGGAGATGAGCGGTGGGACCAAAGAATTCACCACCGCGGTCACTTCAAAAGACGCGGAGGGACCATTGACACGAACGTTCATCCTGGAGGAGCCAGGCCCCAAGGACATCACAAACATCGCTTTTCTGGCGAAGAGCGAAGATCCAGCAAAAGCAGGAGAGATCATCAGTCAGACAAAGTACATTTGGGCCAGCCCCCCCAAGGAACTCATGGGGAAGGGGGCCCATGACATCAGTGTGAACAAGATCAAGGGGGTCAGCAGACTAGGAGTCGGAGGGAGCAAAAAAGGGAGCAGTGTATTTTGCCCTCCGTACAGTCAAGTCAGTCAAAAGGGAAGAGCGGAGGAAAGGTGCACGGTGACAGACCAAAGGCGGGATGGAGGCAAAGCATGGTGGTGATAGCATCTATGTGGACATGACCCAGACGGCGATGCAAAAGCTGGACATGAGCAGGAGAGAGAGAGAGAGAGAGAGAGAGAGAGAGAGAGATGGAGCAACATGAACAAGAGAGGAGCCAACAGAGGGTGTAGAGGTTTGCAAGCAGAGGGACACGATACCGCTTGTCCTTGTTGAAGATTTGCCCCTCTGCATGCCTAAGTGCTGCGCAGAGAGGCGCCGTCGAGTCGCCAGAGAGAGGAAAATCCTTGCAGTTGGATGTAGTGGCTTGAGGAGGGCTTGGATTCTAAAATAGAGATTAACCCCTGATCGTTGACGAGTTGCTGAACCCGGTGGAAGTTGTTTCACCGGAATCGGACAAGTAACGAGGGGGATATGGGCTTCCGAAGTTGGGGTGTGCGCGGTGGCTCTGGGAGCCGGCCACGATTCGACTGCCAGTGAATAATTGACCGGAACGAGTAACAAAATTCCATCTGGGGATTTTGCTTCGGAAGACTGCCGAGGCGCCCGGTGGATGATTCGCCGGATTTCAGTAGTGCAGTTAATTACTAAGAGACTTGGCCAATATCGTTGCTCAAAGTCCAAAACTCAATAGTACAGTTTGTTACTCTGGGATTTGGTCAAAATTTTGACTGCAGGTCTGCGAACAAGTTTCGAACCACATCCATCCCCACTACCAAACTCAACGATTAACTCATCAAAATATACCGCGAGGGGCACGGCCACTATGTGTAGGAACATCAACGCCTCTGGAATGCTGTTTTGATGGGTCCTTGATGTGTAAGGGTGCCTCGGCGGGCGACATGGTGCGTGCCGTGGACTGAGCAGCTGGTTTGGGGTGCTGCACTTTGGCTGATGTAGTGGGAGCTACGGTGATCCGAATTGCACAGGGTTTGATGCGTTGGAGAGCTCACAAATGTTCAAATCATGTCCATGGCCTAGAGCTAGTGCACAATCGAGTTATTCCCTTCGCAAAAGGGAATAACTCGATTTGACTATCTCACAGTTCCCTTCCACTCCCGGAAACACAGCGTGAGGCAACCAAAAGGCTCACGCTTAGACTCAGAACCCGCACCAAAACAGAAAGCCTTGGACACCAAGTGCAGACCCGTCGGGGCACGTTGGAGTTGCCTCCACCCAGGGCCGTTTCCTGACAGAGGGTTATGGGCCCACAGCCTTGACCGGTCTACAAATTGCTCACAACTTTTGCGGCAGAGGACATTGTCGTCGGGGATGACATCGCCGTCAAACTCTGAGGTCCGGGAGTGGAAGACTGCACAAATGGCACAGAAGGAGACGAAACCCATCTAGAATTATGCATGTGGCCCTCGCTATGGGCTATGGAGGTAGCAGTTCAAGCTGCACCTTGCGCATGAAGGGTTGCTGGAGGTCATGAAGGGAACACTAGTCCTCGACGAAGCGACGGCGACAAAAGCGCAGAAGGAGGTCTTTGCAATGAAGAACATGGAGGCACTCATGCTGTTGGTGTCCGGGATGGCTGAGTCTCAGTGGGGCTACTTCAAGGGCTACAAGCTAGTAGTTGAGGCTTGGCACAAACTCTGCGCCATCCATCAATCCATGTTATTTGTGAACAAAGTATTCGCAATGAAGCGACTCCTGATGGTGAGAATCGAGGAGGGAGATGATGTCATCTACAACATGCAATAGATCGAGTCGCTCGCCTCAGAGTGCAACGATGTGGGGTGGAAGATAAACACGAAGCTTCAAGTGATGGCCCTCCTCATGGCCCTTCCTCACAGTTGGAGCCCTCTCATCACAGTCTTGGGAGGATGGACAGAGGACAAGCTCACCTATGGCGCTCTTGCAGAGAACATCCGCAATGAGGTGCAACGACAGAGCTGCGAGGAGTCCTCGTCTTTCTTGTCAGCCCACGTCACCAAAACACGTGGTGGCGGAAGCGGGGCCAAGGGAGGTGGCGGACATGGCGTCGGCAAGAAGGGCGCCAAGAAGAGTGCGTGGCGTAACTGCGGCAAGGAGGGCCACTGGGCGCGTGAGTGCACCAAGGAGGCAGAGGCCAGCGGCAAGGACGCCAAAGGCAATAAGGTTCTCCCCAATGGTACTCAAAACGACTACCTCAAGAAGGCTAACTGGCGATGCCTTGAATCCGGAGTAGAGGAGAAAACCCAGATCGAGAAGGTCGGGTTCATCAACTACACCAAGTCCAGCAAGTCCACGGTGGTCACGAACGACAAAGTCGAGCCGGCGGCTGGCCAAGGAGACGTGGACGTGGAGGTGGTAGTTGGTGGGAAGGGGGTGCAGTGCGTCAGCAAGGACGTGCAGCACATACCCGACTTGGCTGATCTTCTAAGTGTCAGCCGCTTGACGGAAAAGGGGTACAAGGTGCTCTTCAAGAGAAGAGGGGCAGTCGTGCGGAAGGAAGGTGGTGGCGAGCCTGTGCAGGAGGCTAAGCTTCAGGGAGGCCTCTACATCGTGGAGACCAAGGTGATTCGCGTGGCGACAGATTCAGCAAATTTGCAAAAACACACCGTCAACCTCGCCAAAGGAGTGGGAGCTGATCTAGAGCTCTGGCACCGATGACTTGGGCATTCCTCACCTGCTGTCGTGAAGGAGACGGCGAAGTGCAAGCTGTTATGCGGCCTCATCATCGACAGTGCAGAAGAGGCGACAGATGCAGCAAAGCACAAAAAGTGCGAGCCTTACATTTTGGGCGAGGCGCGGTGCAAACCATTTAACGAGAACATGAATTGTACGTCGGACGTGCTCGAGGTCGCGTACAGCAACGTGTGCGGACCATTCAAGACAACGTCAAAGAGCGGCGCGTATTGTTTCATTACCTTCATAGATGACTACAACAGAAAACTCTACGTTTACTTCATGAAGTGGAAAGGCGAGGTCCTGGACCGACTGAAGGTGTATGTCGCCGCAGTGGAGAGGCAAACTGACTAAAAGGTCAGAGAGAAACAACGGCGAAGAGTATGTGGGTTGTAGTGGGTGGATGAAGCAATAGGGTATAAAATGGGAACAAAATACGTTGTATTTGCCTCAGTCAAATAGCGTGGCGGGGCGGGCAAACCAGACGCTACTGAATATGATATAGACCATGTTGGTGGATGCGGAATTGCTGCGAAGCTTCTCGACAGAACCTGTGCGGACGGCGAGCTATACCATCAACCTCACTCCTACAGCGGTGCTGAAGAGGAAGAGCGGCTCAAAGATGCCACAGGAGGTTTGGAGCGGGCGCAAGCCAAGTGTGGCACACCTGAAAGTGTTCGGGTCCAAGGCGCATGAGATGGTGCAGGTTGCAAAGAGTCGTGACAGCAAGCTGGAGCCGCGGGCAAAGTCGTATCTCTTCCTTGGCTGTGAGAGTGCGCAGAAGGTGTATAGGCTCTACGACATGCGCAAGGAGGAGGTAATCCGCAACCAAGACGTCGAGTTTGACAAGCAGTAGAGCTACATCAGCAACAACGACGTGGACGTGGTGGACTCTCTGAAGACAAGGGAGTGGTTCCAGCTCCTTGAGTACGAGAAGGAGCCGGCAGACGCAGAAGTTGAGGATGTGGCATCAGAGCATGATGGTGCACCAGCAGTGGCAGCCAAAGCGGAGGACTCCCATGATGATCGAGCTCATGAGGAGGTCCACCAGAGGGATCTAGCGGATGAGGCAACAAGGGTGCCAAGGCGCGTACTCTCGACAGAGTGCGCATTGGTCGTCGATGGAAAATCCACTCGACGCGCCGGCCGTTTGGACGATGTTTCGCAGGAGCGGAAGAGATCCTCAGGGAGCCATCCGATCGATGATTCACCGAAGCATGCAGAGTTGGAGGGATCGCAATAGAGCGACGATGCGCCACCAAAACTGTTGTGCTGTAGCGGGAGGCAACAGAAAACGACCAAGCGCTTTGACGCAAGCACCAGTTGATGGATCGACATGATGCAAAGCATGCTGGCTGCATCAACGGAGCGGACTACCATGCAAGAGGCACTTGTACGGCCCAAAGAGGATCAATGGGATGCAGCCATAAAGTTAGAGCTGGCGTCTATCATAGAAAATGATACGTGGGTGCTGGTTGACAAGCCAAAAGATGCCAAGGTCATTGGCTCAAAATGGGTCTTCAAGACTAAGTTCACAAAGGAAGGTGTGGTTGAAAACTACAAGGCACAGCTGGTTGCAAAGGGATATGCACACTGTAAAGAGGAGCACGACGATGAGACGTTTGCTTCCGTTGCCAAGTTCACAAGCATCTGGGTGATCCTTGCGGTGGCAGTCGTGAAGGACATGGAGCTCCTCCAAATGGACGTAAAGACAACCTTCTTTCATGGCATCATAAACAAAAGAGATTTACATGGAGGTGCCAGAGGGTGTCGATGCATTGGAGGGCAAGGTGTGCAAGCTGTGGAAGTCCTTGTATGGGCTAAAACAATCGCTCAGATGCTGGTACCAACAACTGGACAACTTCATGGAACAACTTGGCTTCAAGCGCTGTGAATCGGATCATGGCGTATACGTGCAGTGCGACAAGCAGCTCCATCAAATCATCACACTCTACGTGGTCAACCTGATTTGTGCTCGACGGATCTACCAAGCCTTAAGCGGCTGAAAGAGCAATTGAACTGCAGATTTCAGATGTCGGACATGGTGGAGATGGAGTACTACCTTGGGGTGAGCATCACGCGGAACTGGAGGGCGTGCACTCTTGAATTGGGGCAGGCCAAATACGTGGCCGAGGTGCTGAAGCGGTACGGCATGGAGGACAGCAAACCAGTTGGAAGTCTGCTCTCCAAAACCTGTGAACTGAGTGCGGCAATGGGGCCGCAAACCAAGAAAGAGCAGGAGGATATGGCAGGGGTGTCCTACCAATCGGCGGTGGGCAGCCTCATGTACGCCATGGTGGCGATTCGACCGGACCTGGCCTACGTGCTGGGCCAGAGCAGGTTTGTGGCCGATCTAGGGCGATTACAGTGGCAAGCAGTCAAGCGCATCCTCCACTACCTGCAGGCAACGTGGCACGCGCGCCTGAGTTTCGACGGCAAGGGGCGGGCGGACCCCTTGTGTTTGGTCTGCTACACGGATGCGGACTACACTGGCGATGTGGACAAGCGGATGTCCACATCCGACTACGTGTTCTTCCTTGCTGGTGCAGCGGTCTCATGGTACAATAGAAAGCAGGACTACATCGCCACCTCCACACTGGAGGCAGAGTACATAGCGCTGGCCGAGGCGGTCAAGGAGGCGGTGTGGCTCCGCAGGTTGCTGGGGGAGCTGGGCGTGCCGCAGCAGGAGCCTACAGTGGTGCAAGAGGACAACACCTGCTCCATCTCGCCGACCAACAATCCGACGTAGCAGAGGAGGATGAAGCACATTGACGTGCGTTATCACTACGCATGGGACATGGTTGACAAGGGACAGGTGGTGCTGCAGCAGTATAGCACGCACAACATGCTTGTGGATTACTTGATTAAAGCGCAACCCATGGACCGGCACGCAATGAGCATGGCCGGGCTGGGGATGACCAACTATGATGAGATGGAGGGCATAAAGGACCCTTTGGTTGATACACTACTACCAGAAATCTGCTCAACTTGGTTGCCCATCATGATTGGGAGCTAGAACAGATGGATGTCAACAATGCCTTTCTCCATGGCAGAGTTGACAAGGAAATCTACAGATGGGACCAACCTGATGTGGAGCCTACGCAAGGAACTCTATGGACTCAAGCAGTCTCCACACTGCTGGAACCAAAAGATTACCACCACATTTGAGAAAGGGGGTTTCTAGAGAAGCACTGTTGACCCTGCCCTGTTTCTTAGTGCTCCTTCTACACTGCTTATTGCCATCCCTGTCTATGTGGATGACCTCATTATTTTCTCTCCAAGCACTATAGCTATTCGTTTTGCAAAGGTCCTTCTACACTCAGTGTACAAAATGGAGGACATTGGCCCAGCTTGTGTCTTTCTAAGCATGGAGCTAGAGCATGATCGCTTGCATCGCACGTTGCACGTCCAAGAGGCTCCTCTCCCAATTTTCTCAGTGTCCTAGACAGCATCATCTTCCGCTACGTGTGGTGTGCTATGCCCTTTCCACGCCACGAACCAGGCTGTGCTTTTGTTCACAGCCCTAAGTCATTGTTGATGGATTCATTGACAGTGACTAGGCACATGACACTGATGCATGGAGTAGAACAAGGTTTATCTTCCTGATTGGTGGCACTGCTGCTTCTTGGAAGAGTGGTAAGCAAGGGTGTATAGCCCGCAGCACAGCAGAGGCTGAGTATGTGGCCCTTGGCCCAAGGTACGTGTGAGGCTGTTTGGCTCAGTTGTTTGTTGCAGCAATTGCGTGTACTCATTTGCTGTATCACTGTGTGCTCTGAAAATAAAAGCACAAAGGCCATTGCTGAGAACGATGGTATGTACCACTCTCGCACCAAGCACATAAATGTTGAGCATCATTTTGTTCATGAGTGTTTTGTTGTTGGCATTGTTCGGGTCGCTTGGGTGGGCACAGGGTCACAGAGGGCTGACTTCCTTACCAAGACTCTTAGCAGAAATTTCTTCAACACGCAGGCTGGGTTCACCCAAGACATCAGGTCTAGGTGCTCCCTCATTGTCCATTGAAGGGAGAGCAGGGTCAGAGGTGTCAGAAAACCACGGCCGTGTGGTGGCAGCTCCAACGTGCCCGACGGGTCTTCACTGTGCTCACGGTTTTGTTTGGTGCGAGTTCTAAGTCTACGTGTGAGCTTTCTGGTTGCCTTATGCTATATCTGTGAGAGTTGGACAGAATTGCGAAATAGTCACTTTTGCAAGAGAATAACGCAGTTTTGCATTAGTTTTTGGACATGGACATGAACTAACGAGTTGTAGAACTAGTCACAAGCTTCCCAATACACCAAATCGCATGTGATGCTGTTAACCATAGGTCCCACTATGTTAGCCAAAGCATGGCACTTCAATTCAGCCGCTCAGTTGGTGGCGCGCACGATGTCTGCCCGCCGAGACGCCCTCACACATCAAGGACCCATCAAAACGCCTTCAGGTACAGATGTCCCTACACTTGGTGGAAGTTCCCCTTGTGATTTTGGGATACGTTTTGATGAGTTAATCATTCAGTTTGGTGATGGGGATTGATGCGATTTCAAAAGCTGTCCGCAGACCTGCAATCGTAGCTTTCCACCAGTAACAAACTGTACTACTGTGTTTCAGGCCCTGAGTCAGGATTTTGGCAAAGTCCCTCAGCAACAACCTGCACTTCTGGTTCTGGTGGATCTTATTCACCGGACGCCTCGGGATTCTTCCAGGACAAAATCACCAGATGCACTTTTGTTTCCTGTTCCGGTGGATTTTTCACCGCCAGTCCAGTCGCGGCCAACTCCCCGAGCCGCTGTGCACACCCCAACTTTGGAAGCCTATACCTCCCTCGTTACTTGTCTGATTCCGGTGATTCAACTTTTACCGGATTCAAAAACTCATCAAATTGTAGGAACTTTGATTCAATTTATATTTATAGCCCTTTCCAGGAAGCTAGAGTAAAATGCGAGGATTTTACCCCTCCAGTAGCTTGTTGATGCCTCTCGGCACCGCCTCGGGCATGCTAGCTATTCCTGCTTGCTCTCACTCATCTTCTGTTGCGCCCTCCAGCCATTCACAGCAAGAACCAGAGTCAGTACTACAGGTTGTTACTCTGGGACTTAGCCAACATCCTGGCTCGGAGTCCGAAACTCTACAGTATACTTTGTTACTGAGAGACTTTGTCGGGATTCCGGGTGTAGGTCCGCAGAAAGGTTTTGAACCGGGTCAATCCCCATCACAAACTCGATGATTAACCCATCAAAATGCACCCCGAAAGCACAAGGGGAACCACCACTACCTGTAGGGACATCTATGCCTCCAAAATGGAATTTTTATGGGTCCTTTATGTGCATGGGCACCTCGGTACACATGCATGCTGCTAACTGAGTGGCTCGATTGATGTGTCACGCTTTGGCTGATGGAGTGAGAGCTATGGTTAACCGAATCACATGCAATTTGGTGCATTTGAAAGCTTGAGAGTATTCCTATAACTCGTCAGGTCATGTCCCTGTCCAAAAGCTTTAAAAGGTTATGTTATTCTATCCGAAAAGTGACTGTTTTGTAACTGTGTCCAACTCCAACAAACATAGCACGAGGCAATCAGAAACATCACACTTACACTCAGAAGTCTAAATGTAAAAAAACACAGTAGTGAACTCGTAAGGGACCTGTCGGGCCACGTTTGAACTTTCCCACATTTTTAGATAGTTCCTTCTCTCTGTCTTGTGTGTGTGTTTGTGTGTATGTGTGTGTGTGTGTGTGTGTGTGTGTGTGCG
>SZWC01000395.1:183417-202303 GCA_023375785.1 Penium margaritaceum
GTGTGTGTGTGTGTGTGTGTGTGTGTGTGTGTGTGTGTGTGTGTGTGTGTGTGTGTGTTTCCCTGGTGTTCTCTCTACTGAGCACCGACGCTTGCTGCATCGCCGCCTTTGCCATGTGAGCTCGATCACTATCTCCAAGCTCATTTGGACTCAGACAGTCCTCCGTCTTGATGCGGCTTCCTTCAAGAAGCCCCCAAGATTGACTGTCTTTTGTACACCTAGGGTAAGATGCATCACTGCACTTACCCTGAGTCTTCTCCATGGACATTGCGTCCACTAGATTTTTTCCACTCGGACCTCCTCGGTCCCCTCCTAGTCAGGTCCCTCTCAAATCAAGGGTGATACATTCTCACCAAGACTAGCGATTTCACCCGGATGCATGGGGCATATAGCCTGCGCCACTAGTGCAATGCTTCCTTGGCGGTTCGTCTTGGGCTAGTGATGGCTGATCACCAGTCTAGTCTCACCCTTCACACGTTCTGCTCGGATCGTTGTGGCCAGGTCTTAGGCGATATGTATACCTTCTTTGCTGAGCACTGCACTTATCACCAGCTCCCATCGCCTGCTACACCACAAAATCATAGTGTGTTAGATAGTTGGAACCGCACCATGGAAGTCCGCGCCATGCTGCCTGAGTGCGGTCTTCCACATTCCTTTGTATTTGAGGGCGTCTCCTACATTACGTGGGCCTGGAACTGCCTGCCACATGGTCCTCTCCAGACTATGCACACCGTATGAGATTTGTTCGGCCATATCTCTGATCTTCGTCTCGCTCACGTCCAGGGGTTTCTAGCATGTGTTTGGTACACCGAGGACCAATAAGGGTCCAAGGTCTCACCTCAGGATCACATGTGTACCTTCCTCAGCATCTCCCCTTAATCAAAGTCATGTGCCATTGCTTTGTCGAGACTCGAGACGCTTTCTTCTTTGAGGTTCTCACCTACCATGACCTGCATAACACTTTCTCACTAGCAGTCGACCAGGTTCCTATGTGTGTTGCTTCCCAATGGATGAGGGAGTCTAGTTTTGCGGATGGGTCCGTCCGGGAATCCTCAATTGTGGTCTGCTCTCTGGTTGTAGATAATTGAGCCATCTTTGCTGTGGGTCTAGTAGCCACGTCGGTCCCTATGGCACACTTGATCTTGTGCCAGTGTCAATGCCCTCTGGAACATTTGATCCCTTGCCAACGTCAGGCCCCTCTCGTGCACCTAATCCCAGGCTAGCATCAGTCCTCTCTACCACATCTGGTCCAATGCCTGTGTATGTTTTCACACGCCACCTAATTCCATGCTAATGATACTATCTCAAGTCACACCTACTCATGTGCTTGTACCTGCTTCCACTCTGTGTGATCTAGAACCTGTCCATAATATTCCTGGATCCTTTCTCCTTCCCTAGGAGTCCACAGTCCTTGTAGTTGTGGCCCAGCCGCTTGCTGCGCAAGCTTAGGTGGGCACCACAGGATCAGGCTACTCTCGCAAGCCCAATGGTCATCTTCGACCACTGGCCTCCGGTGATCAACAGATGGCTCACTCAATGTCCAAACACTCCAACCGCAGTGTTAAGAGTGGCGAGTCTTGCATAAAGGTCCATGGCCTGAGTGTTTAGGAAGACTACACTGAGGTGCATTTAGCGTTCCCTTTAGGCCATGAGCTGGTCTTCCATGAGTTTTCAGTTGCTTGTGATGTCGTATCTGATCTTGTCCTGGTCAAACCAAGTGTAGGGACATGTGTCTTAGCCACCTGATGCTCTCTTGATGGTACCTGAACCAAGCATGTTCATGGAGGCACTCTAGTCAAAGGATGTACAGCTGTGGCATGCTTCTTGTAAGGATGAGCTGGGAGCCACCCGTGATCATGATATCTATGAGCTTGTCGACCTCCCGCCTGGGCGGAGGGCTATATAGGCCAAGTGGGCCTTTCGCAAGAAGGTGAGGCCTGGCGGCTTACTGGATGGCTACAAGGCTTGCTGGACAGCCAGGGGGTTCTCACAGGTTGAAGATGTGGATTTCATTGGCGTATTTGCACCTGTTGGTCATATGACCATAGCTCGTATCATGTTTGGGGTTGTTGCTCACCACAATTGGAAGCTCCACAAGATGCAAATGAACGATTTGTTCCTCCATGGCACTCTTAAGGAGGAGATCTACGTGGTGTAGTCACCAGGCTTTGAGGTCAATGACAAGGTCTAGCGCTCAGGCATTCCTTCTATGACCTGAAGCAGTCACCCCAGTGCTGGAACATGTAGACCACTCGCACACACTGACACGTGCCGACTACGTTCACAGTGACGCCAACTCATTCCTCTTCCCCAAACGACTACAAGCTTCACCACCATCGTGGTCCATGTGGATGACCTCCAGATCGTGTCTTCTTTGTTGGAGGCCATCCATGAGACTAACACAGTCCTTCGGGCTACCTTCGAGATGAAGGACCTTGGTCCTGCACTTATGTTCCTTGGGATGGAGATCATACCTGATCGTTACCCGAGGACACCCTTGCTGTATTAGGTATGTTAAGCCCATGTTGTGCGGAAGCTTTTTGCTAACCTCCTTGGTGCAGTTCCCACAGTTTCCACCCCCATGACATGTGACAGGCAAGATGCCCTCGAGATGGATGACCTAGCACAACTGGGGGAGACTGGATGTGATCTTGTATTTGCACATCATTGGCTCTTTGATGTACTTGGCCGCGATCACACGGCCCGTCATCGCCTTCGTCGTCAACCTCCTTGCATAGTTCTTGCAGTGTTTTTTGGTTGAGAGCCCTTCATGCGGTTATGGAAGTGGTGCAATATGTTGTTTTTACACCGTTCCTCAAACTCTGGTCTTGACAGCAGTTTTTGGTGATAGTTGATGGCTACATAGACAGTGACTAGGATCGGAGCCCTGATGGGTGCACTTGGGCAGGCTGCATGTTCCTGTTGGGTAGTAGTGCTATGTTGTGACAGCAATCAAGGTTCCATTGCATGTAGCTCATGTGAGGCGGAGTATGTCATGCCAGGGGCTGGGGCTCTAAGGCAGTGTGGCTGAAGCGATTGCTTCTTGAGTTGTGTCATTCTGTGCCGTGCATCGTTCTACGTGTCTCAACCAGAGTTCTCCTGCCATCATGAGAAGTCAATTTTGTTTCATGCAAAAACAAAGTACATTGCTGTTGATCATCACTTTGTGCATGATCTTGTGAAGCCAGAAGTGATCTCCTTCGTCTGGGTCAGAATAGACATCCCGTGGACTGACTTCCTCACCAAGGCACTGGCACGCTCAAAGTCCATGGTGGCCATTCGTTTTATCCAGCTTTGCCTCTTGCCTGAGGGTGTTTAAGAGTATGTTAGCATGGATTATTGAGCATCTTGTGTGTGCAAGATAACCATCGGGCCATTGGAGAGTGTTGCGATGTGATTCGTCCCCGTCTGTCTCCACAGCTTATCGTGACCACTCAGCCATGTCCATGCTCATGCAGATCCTTGACGTGGAACAATATAGTGTTTAACCAGTGACGGGTGGTGATCCCACCCATCAACAGCTGCTAGAAAGCTGCCATGACATCTCCGATGCTTGTTGGGTTGCTTTGCATTTTTTCTGTAGCCGCTAGAGTTTTCTATGTGGACTTGCTCTTGAGCCCAATTTGCATGTTTTACATTTTTTGTCCACTGATCGGGAGTGGACCTTTGCCTATGACCAGTTGTGGCATCCAGCTCAAGATTCTACATCTGTAGGTTTAGATGGTGTTGTGTTTAGATGCTTATACGTATAGTTATACCCAAAACAATGGTTATGGGCCAGTTTTAGGACAAAGTGACACAACCGAGTGTGACACCCGCACTACATCACGGCAGGTGTTTATTGTGTGTACTTGTTAGTTCTCATTTCTCTCAGAATTACTAAGCTATTGGAGCTTATGAGAGTTTGTGCGTCTCTATCGCCTAACCCTTGCTCTTTCTTCCACCTGCTTGCTTGCTAGTGTCTCAGCTGACTAGATAGTGTCGCCATGTCAGCACTATCAAGTCTAGGAAGCTTCTTACAATTTTCTCAAACATTCACTATCTATGCATTTTGGTCCGGCGGGGATGACAAGGTCTAGTGGGCTAGCTATTTATCCCTAGTACATAAGCCCACAGTGAGGCTTATTGTACTATTCCTTGTTTCTTCATCTATATTTTCTAACCCATGCAGGTGACTGACGAGCCGCTCGATGCTTGAACGACGCACCATTTGCTGGTGTGGTGGTCGAAGAGACATGGTGACAGGTTGGCGGACAGGCTACCGACAGGTTGCGCCAGGCCACCATGGAAGGGCAGAATACATTTGCGTAGGAATTTGTACATCCGTTTTGCATGCCCTTCACTATGTACTCAGGATGCTGTCATTGCAGTCTTGTGCTTTGGAGGGGGGAAGGGGTTACTGTGCACATTAGGTAGCCCGGGTTTGACCCCCAAGGCAGAGTGCTGTCGGTTTTCAGACCGTGGCATCAGCGAGAAATAGGGACTCGTAGTTCGAGTCTCGTCATGAAAGAACCCCCATGGTCAATGGTGGTTTAGCTTCCAACCGACTGTGGGGTGCACAACCCACGCATAGCTCTCTCTCGCCCCTAGACTATCTTGTCATGACTCTCTTGTTTTCTAACCTACACACATCCATGGCTGTCTATCGGATCCACCTTTGTGTTTCTCTCATATTCATGACTTGTTTCCTTGTCACCTTCGTCACATTCCACTGGTATCAGAGACACAAGGAAATGCCATTTCTGTGCAAAAGAGTGGTGCCGCGTGTTACCATCATAAGATCCACGGCCCCTTCCGCACATTTCCACCACTGGAAGTGTCTTGCTACAGTTGCAACTCGACTGCAGCATCGTAAGGCTGTAGTCTGCACACAGTTTCTGGAGGAGAGGTGCATCTTCACCATCCTCCATTGATCTTAGCAGCAGCGGCATCAGTAAATTTACAGCCTCTACATTGTCAGTGCTGGCAGCATTCAGCCTGATTCAGCAGCAGTAGTATCACGGGCAACGTGCTGGTGTAGCTGTCAGCCGCACCAGCAGTGACAGCAGCTGGGGGAAGGAGAAGGGTAAGGGTGGGAATTTTATGTCCCAGATGTACACGAGTGCCTAAACTTTGCGAGTGGGTATTTCTTTTCTTGTATTCGTGGCCCACGGAACCACGTCTTCAAGATTTTTATGCCATCCGGTTGACGGCATTTTGGCCAGCTGCCCCGACCTCCAATGTTCCATTCTAGAAGTTTCTGACAACTTCGACCGCCTTCCAGAATGGACGAAAAAACTATCACGGACTCTATCAATGTTTTGATATCGTTTGCTTGGCTTCTCCATGGCTCTAGACTTAAAGATAAAAGTGCCTAAATATTCTTGAAGCCCCCCGACTTCTCAGCACAGCTTCTCAAATCAGCCACTCATGGTACGACCTCTCACGCGTCCCTCGGCTCAAGCACCGAAGACCCAACATATGCCTCATTCTCATTCTCAGCATTGTACATATGTGCTTGACTCAGGCGACACTTGTCTTTGAAGTAAACTTACTGCTCAATACAAATGATCCATTTGTCCCAAACACCCAAATCGTCTTTTGTCCCGCACCTCATCCATGTGAACCATTTACGTTTGGCTGAGCGTAACACTTCGTATCGAAGTGCATCGACGCTGGAGGGGCAAGCAACGCATTAACTACCTGGAAACAACCTCTCACGAGCCCTCAGTGTATCTCCACCAGTTACAAGATCGCAAACTTTGCGATGACAATGGTGAATGCAACGAGCGCACGTGGCAACAAGCAGCAGTCATTGGCGAGTCCTTCAGCAATGGCGGATCAGCAGCAGGCGAGCAACGACGCTCTTTAGGCAAACCAGACGGCAGTGGCACCTTTCACGGTGAATAGCACAGCACCAACAAACCCGAAGGCCAGTCCGGTGACGGACTCCTCTGGTCGGCAAACCCTTCGCCCCCACCGTAGCCCATTGGGACGACACCTGGCACGATGGGAGGCACCGACCAACAAGCACAAAACAACGAATACCTGTACCAAAAACTGTCGGGACTCCAGAGCCTCAACACCCATCTTCTCCAACAGCTTAACGTGGCAATGGAGGAGCTTCAAACATCTCGTGCGCACAAAGCTGTGGTCACCGAGAGAAATGTGCAACTCTCGAGTGAGCCCCATATTCGAACGGCACTCCCTCCGTGGTTCGATTCCGCAAACTCCAAGTGAAAGTCGGTCAGGATGTCGCTTACGAGTTTGGAAGAATACTTCATTGCTACTGCGGTCAACACCGACAAAAACTTGACCTTGCAGCCTCACTTTTGCGTGGTACGACTTTGAGTTGGTGGTCCGATCTAAGGCAATCAAATGGTAGGAGGAGACCAGCAGAGCTGGATCAACACCTTACTCAACTGCTCTCACATCGTCAACCGCAGGCGTACAACCTTTGCAGCAGATGAATCCAATGTGGCACAACTCCCTCACGCCATCGGAAACATGGAGCGACTTCGTGAATACTACACTCGCTCGCTTTGGGAAGCCGAAAGGGAAGCCTGGTGCATGGTAGAGACTACTACCTCTACGTAAGCAGTCCAGCGTGACGAGATACACTCCACGTTTTTGCAAAATCATCACAGGGGGTGACTGCACCCCCAACAAACTGTCTTTCTATTAAATCAATGGCCTCAATCGAGATATTTGGCGGGCAAGTACCATTTTTGGTATCCAAGATGAGCTTCCATGAATGATCGCAAGAGCCGATTGCATCGACAGTGCCGACAATAACACTCGGATGCAGAAAATCAATGGTTGACAACCCCAAGGCCACAATCCTTATTGTGACAGAGGGAAGTCACAGTTGGTGGAAACTTCGTCTTTGATGGAGATTGAAGCCGTCGGTCAACGCTATGAACGGCTCTGCTGGACTTGCAAGAAGCCTAGTCATATCTCGCGTGACTACCTAAAGCAGCAACACCAAGCCAAAAAGGGAGGAAGTCGTAGAGAAAGAGTGATGAGCCAGGAAACAGAAAAGGACAGGAGTAGACGGTGAGGCTCATGTCTGGTCAGAAAATTCTGCACCGACGGATCACCCATCTAACTGGCTCACATCCTGCAGACAAGGGTTCTTGAGATCGCGAAGTTCGACGAGGGGTACAAGGATGCCCAACCGACCATACTCTTATGGGTACAACCTGTTAGCTACTAAGCTAACCACCTCTGGTAGAGAAGCCGTGAAACTGAAAAAGCTCACGAAGGTTTTTACACCTTCTTCCTTTGTTGACATGCCTCATGCACCCCAAAGTTAATCAGGCATACACTTCACCTTCAAGAGTACTAACACCTTAGCATTACATCTCAAGAAGAGCTCAAGTCATCAATACGCAAGAGAGCATCAAGCAAGAATTAATTGATAAAGTTTTCATTGATGCAAGACAAGTACTTTTATGGCTATCTGTCCAGTCCTAGAATTCAAAAGCACATTCCTGGGGAGTGGCCTGACCCAGCCACATCACCAACAGACTTGCGTTGTGGACATGACACATCAACATCCTAGTGTCAAGGTGACAGACCAACTATGTAGCTTCCAAGAAGCTATGGAATTTCTTTCTTGTGAGCTTCCATAAAAAAACAAGATGTGCATCGAGCCATGATCAAACTCATGATCTCCCACTCGGCCAAATCAACAAAATGGCTAAGTTCACCACTCATCCACATGGTGTACTCATAAGTCATATCTCACATGATACAGAGCATAGTTGAGTCACACCACAACAGATCCAGGGGTCATATCTCCACAAGGGGCAGCACATTCCTGATTTTTCCCACAACATTGAACAAGAGCCAAAAACATTCAACAAGTCTCTCCCTTGCACCTTGCGTTAGTGAGCATCATCATTCATCATCACTTGCATTGACCATGCCGATACCTTGCCTGCCCGCGTGGTGGAGATCCTTGTCCAGTGGCTTTGTAAGCATGTTAGCCCGGTTCAGCTTGGTATCGACATACACAAGCTCCACTGTCTGCTTGTAGACCGATTCTCAAGCATAGTGGTAGCGGATCTCGATGTGCTTTGTGCACCTAGACAGGACGGGGTTCTTGGACATGTCAACCGCGCTCATGTTGTCAATCTTAATGACCTTCGACGTTGCCTGTGGTGCCTTCATCTCAGATGGCAAGATTTGTAGCTACTGCATCTCTTTAAAAGCCTCAGCCAAGACTATGTACTCAGCTTCAGCTATTGACAGAGAGACACATTCCTGCTTGCGACTTGCCCAACTGACTACACCTCCATTCAACATACACACAAAGCCGGAGGTAGATTTTCTTTCATCGATGTTCCCTCCCGAACCTCGATGTTCAGGAGGGAAATAGAGTGATGCGGATCTAGCGATGCATCCAAACTGGAGCCCCACGTACCGCATCCCCTGAAGGTAGCACATGATGCGCTTCACAGTGTGCCAGTGAAGTGGACCAGGATTGGCCACAAACCGGCTCACTTGCCCAATAGCATGGGCTAGATCTGGTCGGGTGGCGATCATGGCATATATCATACTGCCCCCATCAGACTGATATGGGATGCCGAGCATGCCGGTGTTCTCCGCTTTGTTGGATGGGGACATGGAGGAGGAGAACTTGCACTGTGAGCTCATGGGTGTGCTGGCAGGCTTGCAACCTGCCATGTCGTATCGTTTGAGGATGGAGTCAATGTACTTTCTCCGGTTCAGGTTGATGGTGCCTGCTGCTCTTTCACGCTTGATGGAAATTCCAAGATAATCGTCAAGATGACCTATGTCCTTCATCTCGAATCTGCTGCTCAGCTGCCCCTTGAGATCGTCTAATGTTTGCGTTCAAGAAGGGCATAGAATCAACGTACAAGGCAACCAACTTAGTCCCTTTTTCGCTCTCATGCACGTACATGCTAGGGTCGTTTTCGCAGTGCATGAAGGAATCATTGGCCATGAATGTATCCATCTCTTGGTATCAAAGTCTTGGCGCTTGTTTTAGCCCGTAGAGCGCCTTGACCAATTTGATCATCTTGCCCTCGGGAGCATCTACTCCCTCTGGAACCTCCATCAATACCTCCTTGTCAAGTTTGCCATAAAGAAAGGTTGTCTTGACATCCATCTGGTGGACCTCCATGTTCTTGGTAGCAACAATGCTGAGAATTGACTAGATGGAGGTGAACATCATAACGGGAGCAAAGGTCTCATTGTACTCTGTGCTAGGCCGTTCAGAGGACCCCTTTGCTACCACCCGTGCCTTGTACTTGTCTATTTTGCCATCCTGTTTCTTTTTTACTTTTAGCACCCACTTGAATCCCACAACATGAGCGCTGGCAGGTCTGTCCACCAGCACCCATGTCCCATTTTCCTCGATGGAGCTGAGTTCATTTCAAATTGCTTCACCCTACTCACCTTTGTCAGGGTGCGTGAGTGCCTCTATGACAGACGTTGACTCCTCTTGAACCAGGAATGAATGACTGAACCCTGTCCATTCACCCCTATCCGTGTCGTAATGCTGCCGAGGAACTTTAAGACATGAAGTGCTTCTTAGACCTGCTGACTGGTGGTGACGATGTAGAGGCTGGAGGTCTTGTTTTTTGTTGATTATGGGAGAGGCATCCTTACGGTCTGAAGGATCAGATACGTCAGACTCATAGTCTGATTCCTCCTAGTCATCTTCATTAGCTTCTCTCCTTATTGTAGTACCCAACTCATGCCATTGTGTTGTGCTTCGTGGCCCTCCTCGAGAAGTGTGAGACATTCACAGAAATTTCATGGAAATCCACGTCTTTGCTGCAGATGACCTTCTTAGCTCCTTGGTCCCACAGTCTACAAGCTCTCTGTGTGGTGTCATAGCAGATGAAAATACACTTTCGTGCTCTTGCATCAAGCTTTCCAGGACCCTCACTGGCCTGGACCTTGGAAAAGCCGGTGCAACCAAACACCTTGAGATGGGAGGCGTCCGACTTCTTGCATGACCATGCTTCTTGAGGCTTCTTCAGCTGCTGTATCTACTTCTTCTTGCCTCTCCTTTGCAGAACTGCTACAGGTATGAGGTTCACAAGATAGGTAGCCGTGCGTGCTACTTCAGAAAGCAGGAGGCAGCTTGGCGTTAAAGAGAATGCACCTTGTCATGCCCAGGAGGGTCCGGTTCATCCTCTCTGCTACACCGTTGCTTTGAGGTGAGTAGGGAGTAGTATTTGGTGTTCAATGCCCTGTTTCTTGAGCCACTCCCTGGAGGCTTTGTACTCTCCCCCATTGTCCGTTCTGAATTCCTTCACCTTCTTTCTAGTCTGCTGCTCAACCATAGCGACAAAGGCTTGTAGATTCTCCTTCACCTCACTTTTCTTTTTGAGAAATTATATCCAAACCTTGCAATTGTTGTCATCGATGCATGTGAGGAAACATGTGCTACCTTCATTGGAGGGTATGCAAAAGGGACCACACATGTCCAAGTGGATGAGGTCAAGGGGTGCAAGAGCACGTGTACCATTGTGCTTGAACGGTTTCTTCTTTGTCTTGCCTTGAAGGCATGGCTCACACAAGATCCCAGCTTCCTCTATCTCATCACTTAGCTCCATCCCACGCACTAGCTCCTGATTTCCCATGAGAACCAATGTGCGATGAGCCACGTGCCTAAAGCGCACAGGTTCTCGGAGGATGTGCATTGGCTAGAATGAACAGCTCCGACGGCTGTATTCTCTTGTGGTTTTGTTGTTGAATCTTCCTCTACCAATGCTTCCGCTGCTCCAAAATGTCCCTCATCATAAAAATCAGTTTCTCTGCTTTCCTCATCTTCAAATCCGCCAAATATTTAGCCATCGATGTTGTCATTTTGGTCTGTGAGAAGTAGAGTCCATCAATGCAAGGAACCTGTGCTACAACCTTCTTGGCAGAGTAGGAAATGTTGATGTCCTTGGTAGGGAAAATCACTATTTCCTTCTCTGCAAAGACAACTGTCATGCCATGGGCAGTTATCTTAGAGATGGAGATCAGGTGGCTATGAAGGAGGGCAAGTAGACCACCCCCTTTAGCTTGAGGTCAGAGTCCGCACCGTTGACACCCACAGTGACCAGCTTGTCACCAGTCCCCTCTACTGCCTAAGCATTGCCGTTGGTGACTCTAAAGTTCTTGTTGCATGGAGCAAGAGAGATGAAGTCTCTCTTCTCGTAAGTGGTGTGCTCGTTTGTGCCTGAGTCAAGGCCGTAAGGTCCTGGCTTGGAGGCACACTCAGCCATCAAGCTTGTGGGATCCTTCCTACCATTTCCCCTTCTCTATTCATCCTCGTCTCCTCCCTCCTTCTCGGGTGCCCGGCACTCCCGAGCCCAGTATCCAACCTAACCACAGTTGTGGAAGTTTCCTTGGCACTTTAGACCCCTTCCACTGTTGCGAGTATTGTTGCTTCCCTTGTACCCAGAGGAGGAGGTATTGCAAAAGGTGCCGCTGCTCTGCGAGGCAAAGGCAGCCATGTTTGCTTCACTGCTGCTGCGACGCATGATTTCATTACAAACATTCTACGACACGATGGTGTAGTATCCTTGCTCTTCCGTCCACCCTCCAATCATTGTGATCATGGGACCCGAGCTCTTCGGCAGCGTCATCAGAAAGATCATGGCCTGCATATCGGTTTTCAGGTCCCATCCCATGCGGGTGGCTTGTTGCAAGAGCGTCTCAAACTTCTGCATAAAAGCAGAGACATCCTCCCCTTCACCAAGCCTCATGCTGATCAGGTTTTGTAAAATGAGGAGACGGTTGGCAAGTGAGGACGAGTGAAATACGTTGCCTAGTTTGGCGTATGCCACGGCTGCCACTATACAGCGGCTGATGTGCGAAAGAACTGAGGGTTGTATGGAGGACACAAGTAAGGCGAGAGCCTTCTTGTTGAGCTTAACCAATACCACAAGATCAGCACCCTCCTCCTTTGGTGCTGGGATAGTTCCGTCAAGTTCTCCTAGCAAGTATCTATCATCCATGATGATTCCAAACTGCCACTTCCAGAGCGCAAACCCCTTTTCTTCATTGAACCTGAGGATGGGAGAATGGTTCCCTGGTTCCCCTGTCCCTGCCATCCCTACAACTACAACTGTTACAGCTGCTGCACTTGTTGTTGATGCCGATGCACCTCTTTTTGACGCCGTTGTTGGCTGTTGGTGAGAAGAGGCAATTGCTTGCCCTGTTCACGTCGGCAGATGCGAACAGATGTAGGTTCCTCTAGGCTGATGTCAGCTCCCAAGGCGGAAAGGTGCAGATGTCTTGAATTCCCCTCCAGCTGAAGATTGACCTGCAAACAGAGAGGTTGGATGAGAGCGAAGGCGCTCTCACTGCATGTGACTTTAGCGGTTGCGTGCATGAAACTTCTCTAACTGGAGGAGTGGGCCCATAACCCTTTGTTAGCTGCTGAGCTAACCACCGCTGATGGAGAAGCCACAAAACTGAAAAATCTCACAAGTGTTTTTGCACCTTCTTCCTTTTGTTGACATCTGTCATGCAACCCAAACTTAACCAGGCATACAATTCACCTTCAAGAGTACTAATGCCTTAGTATTACATCTCAAGACGAGCTCAAGTCTTCAATACACAAGAGAGCTTCAAGCAAGGGTTTATTGATAAGAATGCAAGACAAGTCCTTTTGTAGCTGTCTTTCCATTCCTAGAACTCAAAAGAAAATTCTTGGGAGTGGCTACAGCAATGGCAGCAGCATCTACATTACCGCCTTTGACGACATTGACGGCAGCATCAGCTGGTGTAGAACTACCACCCTGGCGCAGTCGGAGCCGTATCGAGTGGACCCGGTTGGCTTCCGCTACGACGAATGCGAGGCGTCACACAATGCTCGGTGGCAATACACAAGCGACGGCTGGTCTACAGCACTGCACGACACTACCCACCTACATCCTACAGCGTTAAAGACCTCCCCGCCCCCCAGTCAATGCAGCCGTCATCATTCAGCTAGCGCAGTGACGGCTGATCCCAACGAGGAGGCTTTGCTTGTCACCGCTTGATACGCGCTCGCCTTCTCTGAGGCGGTCGCAGGTGTTATCGGTGCTGCAGCCTTAGCATCTGCCCATTTTGCTGTTGTGGCACGTGCAGCACTCGCACCCGCTGTCACCTCCACCAGTTGCACCACTGAGGCCTACACAGAGGCTGCAGTAGGACTTGGACGAGTAGTGGCTGTAAATCCTCTCTGTGTATATTTTCCCTCCAGTGTGGACCTGAGTGCGCAGGGCATGCTGACCCAGAGATTAGAGGTGGCGCACCTTGAGGCGCCAATACTTTGCCACGTATGACGACCATTGGCACCCATCCGTCCGGCGTCCCTCATGTGCTCACCTCCCTTTTGCAGCATTGCCTCTCCACTGTCCTCTCTAGCATCACTTTATGCTTGGATGACATTAGACACTGTCTCGGGAACCTAGATTAGTCCGTTGCCTTTTTAGAAACATTCTTTGTGATTTGGGGTGCAGACCTAGTTCGGGGCAGTCTGCCCCTCTAACGTGACACTCGAGGGCTTTGCCCTCGCTCGAGTTTGGAGTGCCAGCGAGCTTGGCTCCCTGGCCCGACGGGTGAGTCTCGCTTCTTGAGACTCACCCACTCCAGCTCTTAGCTGCTTGAACCCGACACTTAGGTTTTTCGATCGGAAACCATGGTTGACTTGCAAACCCACGTGTAGCTTACTTGTTTCTCCATCAAAATAAGCGAGAGAGGTTGCGTTGGAATCATAGCAACTTCCTCAGTGGCAGCGGCTGCTGACCTTGCTCCGCAGCTTGCAGCAGCCACCGCCGAGGTTACCTATGCAGCCGCATCGCCCGCCTCTGCCATCTCCTCTGTTGCATCAGGCATCCGATCTCCACTGTAGCAGTTGTTGTCGCGACGAAAACAAAGCCATCTATCGTCCGCTCTCACATCGTCACTGTCATCTCCGCCACAGCAGCAGCATTGACCCTTAGTGCAGTCACACTGTCAAGGGGGTTTTGTCTCGTCTTCCCCCTCATTGCCTCCTTCTCATTCCTGACCGCCGCTGTAGTTACGTCCATTCCGCTGCTCATCGCTATCGTCCGCCCATTTGCATACCGAGTAAGAAGTTCTGCTATCTTGCTTTTTCTTCTCTTGCCATGCCTGGGATGCTTCTTCTCGGTCAGGCTTTCGTGCAGCATAGCACAGACCTACCACACTCCCTCTCTGACTTTCTCCTGCCCACTGAGGCGGGGAAAACTCGGCCGAATTTTCCTGGACAGAGCTGTCTATCACCATGCCTGGCGACAACTAGTCAGCCATTGCCGAGCTACACCATGAGTTGCGTGACGCTCGCGAGGCACAGCATGCCACTGAGGAGCGCCTTCAAGTGCAAGTTGATGATCGTGCTAAGCTTGCTGATGAGGTTGCTGCCATGGTCCTCTCTTGCCTGCCTGCTGCATCTCGCCTTACTGCCCCTACAGTGCCTGCCGCAACATCTGCCACCTCTGGCTCTTCTACCTCTCAACCCACTGCATCCTCCTTGTTTGGCTCCGTTGTCAGTGCTACCATCCAGCACACTGCATCTGCACCGTGCCAACACTTCTTTTTCTCCCAGCCGCCCATACTTGCCCCAAGGCTTGCCTTCTCCACATGGGTTATGGGCTTTAGCGCATGGACGTAGTGGGAGTAGCTCTGGGAGTGTTATTTCCCGGCTGACGCTACTGCTAACCCTCCATTTGTGCCTGTGCTCTCCAAGGCCGTCCGTGCTGTGTGCGCCATCATCATAGCTGCAGCTAAACACCTGAATGATGACATTGGCACGTACAATGCTGATCCAAACACACGCACCTGTGCCAATCCTATTTGTGTATATGAATTCCTGCGTTGCTGCTCCACCTTCACAGGTCAGGCCGCCCAAAGTACGCTGACTGTCCAGTTCAACACCTTGCTGATGCATGCGAATGAGGTCGCGGAAGTCTACTGGGCCCGTGGCATCATGCTCCTTTGTGATCTTGGAGATGCTGTCCCTGGCCAGCTCTCAGCCGCCCACACCATAGGGAACGGTCTGATCCCAGAGCTCTCAAATCTTCTACGCGAGGTCAAGGTTGAAGAGTTGGTGCATTGTGCCGCTCTCCCCGTGCCCCCAAAGTCCCCACCTGGGGTAGGTGCCCTGTGTGACGTTGTCTCCGAGCCCCTTGATGCCTGGTAGACCAGCCTGCAGAACAAACACCGACACCACTCTGCTGTCACGGATGCCATTGCTCTCACCACCTCAGCCTCTTCATCTCCATCTCCTCCCCCTCCTCTTCCATCTCATCAGCCTCGACTTCAGCAACCGCAGCACATGCAGCACAGGGTCACAGTCGCGACAGGGACAGAGGCGGTAAAGAGAAGGACAAGAAGAAGGATGACCCCTCTCATGCACGGATAGGCTCCGTCATCTGCTGGGACTGTGGGTCAAGCAACCACAGCGCCCGCAAGTGCCCTGTCCCTCCTGAAAATGCATGCCTGGCAGTCGCAATGTATGCCTAACGGGCCTGCACTGCTGGCTCGTCCTCATTCCCATCGTCCTCCAGCTCGCGCGTCAGCCCCACCTCCTTGCTAGCGTACGCTCACTCCACAACCGGGACCTCCCTTGCTCCCACTTTCCCTATCCCATGGGGGTGGCCGCCGTCCTACGGTGCACTCACTTCCTCTGGCCCACCTTCCTTCGCCCACTCACCACCGCCATGGTTCCAGCTCACCTATCCGTCACTGTCCGCATAGACTTCACCATCTGTCTCCTCCCAGCCAGCCATGCCAGCGGTCTCCAAGGGCGACCATCAGCTAGAGGAGTGTCTCACTCACTTGCTCCATCTCTGCGATCAAGGAGGTGCGAGTCTGACTGCACGCCCTAGAGGTCTTATGTGTAAGTGTGACGCTGCCTTACGTGGGGACCAGTCCGGGAGTGTTCAGGGGAGTCAGCCTGTATGTGTCCCGTAGATAGAGTTGTGGCAGTCTCTGACCTTACTCGTTGCCTTACCGCCTGTGAACAGTTCTCCTCCTCTGTTCTGGCTGTTGGCACTATTGCCACTAGTGTTTTTTTTCCTGTTTGAGTGTTTGGGGGCTTCAGGATCCTTGATTTAGGGCCAATCACCACATGACCTCTGCTCGCGCCACGTTTGATACTCTCGGTCCGGTTTGCTCTTTTCGTTTTTTTCTGCACTGGCTCTAGCCAGATGCTCTCTGTCCATGGTGTTGGTGTTGTGCGGTTCGTTGGTCCTAGTGCTGATGTGTACCTGCCATACATGTTGTTTGTGCCCTCTCTCAAGGTCAGCTTGTTGTCTGTCACTATCCTGGATGAGCAGGGTATGAACTTCACTGCATGTTGTGGTGTTGGAACAGTCTTGTTGCGTCTAGCTGGTTACGCTGTCCTCCGTGGTGTATGCTGTGAGTGGCTGTATTGCATAACCTTGTTCGCTTTCACCTCTTTCCCCACCAGCGCTGCCCTTGTCACTGTTGCTCCTTCACTCTCGCCTGAGCATGTTTGCCTGATGCATCGTCGTCTTGGGCATGTGTACATCGATGCCATCACAAACATTCTCTATCTCCAGCGTGCAGGTAGCCTTCACCGTGCCTCCTTCCCGCTCCCTTGCTCCTCTGCTTGCCTCCATTGTGCCCAGGGCAAGATGCACCGGACCCCATTTTCCTCTTCTGATGTTCAGTCCTGGCATCCCCTTGATCTTGTCCATACGGATGTTATGGGGCCGTTGTCCCATGACTTCCTTGGCGGGCAGGGTCGTTATGTCCTGTGCCGTACGGATGATTTATCTCGTTACTGTTGGATTCTCGCTTTTCGTCAAAAGAGTGATGTCTGTTTTGTCCTTGACTGTTGGCTTGTCTAGGCTGAGCGTGCCTGTCAGTGATCCTTGCGTGTCTTTTGCAGTGACCGCGGAGGTGAGTTCATGGTCCCCATCGCTCGTCTTCTTGAGACTCGTGGGGTTGGCATTTAGCTCATCGTCCCTTACTCTCCCCAACATAAAAGGGTGCCTGAGTGGTTGAACCGCACGCTTGCTGACAACGTGCGTTCTCTACTTTCTGAGTCCGTTCTGTCCCCCCTCTTTGCCTTTGCGACCATGAGCTACATGACCTGGGTCTGGAAGTGTGTGCCTCACGGCCTCCTCCCCCGGTCTATCTCTCCGTTCGAACACTGGCATGGGCGCCATGCTCACTTGCGCCCTGTTCGGGTGTGGGGCAGTATCGTTGCCGCCCGGCTTCCCGACGACATTCATAATGGGAAGTTATCTCCCTGGAGTTGCCTCTGTCCCTTCCTTGGCGTCTTTGCTCGGTCTAAAGCTTGTCGTTTCTGGGATCCCGAGCGTCACCGTGTCATCGAGCCGCACGATGCATTGATTTTTCAGTCAGTTTTTTCTCCGTGATCTGGACTGTCACGCTTCTCCTTCCTCTGTCTCTTGGCTCTTTCCGCTTGGGGGCTTCCTCCTGCATCAGTCGCAACCTCATCGCCTGGTCCGTCAGTCTCTCCCACGTTTCACCCATCCATCATGCCTTCGTCCGCTATGCCCCCACCGTCGTTGTCGCCGTCAGGTGGCCCTGCGCCCTCTGGGACGGCCACTCCTTCACCTCCAGCATTGTCGCCTGCGTTGGCTAATGCTTCCTCATCACGTGGGCGATCACTCTCTTCATCTCTACCGTCCTCTCCTGAGTCACCTCCTGTCTCCTTTGAGTCCTCTTCTGTGTCTCTAGTCATTTTCCCACCTGTGATCACAGCTGCGCCTCCATCTGTCACACCTGTGTCCCCGTTTGTTTGTGGAAGGAGGCTGTGTGCGGTCCTTGCGAGTGGCTCCTTTCACTCTGGGACCGCTCACTCCGCTCCTTCTGCGTCACAGACATGTTCAGAGTCCTTTCCTTATCCTACTGACCTTCATGCACTTTGGTTGGCCAATGGGATTGTACACCCCAACACTAGTCTTGGTTATTCCCTCATTGCGAGTAAGTTCTAGTGGGCCATTGAGGAATTTGTGACGGGCAGTTTTGTCGAGTGCCACGCCGCTACCGGAGCAATCACACTGCCACCAGAACCCAGCACAATACATCAGGTGTGTGAGTCTCTTGATGCTCGGTTGTGGGAGAAGGCTATGCATGAGGAGCTCGACGCTCTGGATGAGCATACCTTGTACGAGCTTATGGATCTGCCACCTAGGTGCAAAGCTTTCTCCGCACGTTAGGTCTTCCAACGGAAGCGAAAGCCTTCCGGCACTGTTGACCGCTACAAAGCATGCCTCACAGAAAAGGGGTTCTCCCAGATCCCCAGAGTTTAGTATGATGAGACGTTTGCGCCTGTGGGATGGTACACCACAGCAATGGCTCTCCTCAACCTGGTCGCTTACCATGATTGAGAACTGGAACAGATGGACGTCAACAACGCGTTCTTGCACGGACGTCTGGACGATAAGATTTACATGGTGCAGCCATCGGGATTCACCGATGGCACTGAGAAGGTGTGGCGACTGCGAAAGGCCCTCTACGGCCTGAAGCAGTCGCCACGCTGTTGGAACTTGGAAGTAACCTCCAGCCTTGAGAAGGAGGGGTGCCAACACAACACAGTTGACCATGCACTCTTTGTGAGCCAACAGCCTGCACCGTTCGTCCTAATCCTGGTGTTCATTAATGACATCTTGATCGCTTCACCCAGCGTCTCAGCAGTGTGCTCAGTGAAGGCGCTATTGCAACCAGCATTAAAAATGAAGGACCTAAGACCTGCTCGAGTGTTCCTGAGGATGGAGCTTGAGCGTAATCGCCATCAGCACACTCCCCATGTCCACCAGGGGTGTGTGTGTGTGTGTGTGTGTGTGTGTGTGTGTGTTTGTGTGTGTGTGTGTGTGTGGGATTTTGTGAGTATGAGTATGTGCATGTGAGTGTGTGTGTGTGATTGTGAATG
>SZWC01000395.1:222364-251647 GCA_023375785.1 Penium margaritaceum
ACACACACACACACACACACACACACGGAAGAAGTGGTTGGTGGTGTAGCAGCCCAGGTGCGCGAGGCGCGAAATGTGCTGCACCGTCACTGGCGCCACTGTCGGAAAGAAGCCAAACTCAATGTCGCCGTAGTTTGTCTGCACGACACAGCGACGCATGCAGCACGACGCGTATGGATGCATCATGACTTTACTCGTTTGGGATGCATCACAAGGCCAGAGAAAGATGTGGCGTCAGCATCCGCAGCAGCAGCACCAGCAACAGAAGCAGCAGCAGGAGAGGCAGAAGCAACAGGAGCAGCAGCAGCAACAGCAACAGCAATAGAAGCAGAAGCAGCAGCTTCGGTGGCAGCAGCATCAGCAGCTGCAGCAGCAGCAACAGCAGCAAAAGCAACAGGAGCAGCAGGACCAGGAGCGGCAGCAGCAGTGGCGACAGGGCTAGTAGCAGTGGTGCCGGAGCAGCAGCAGCAGCAGCGGCAGCAGCAGCAGCAGCAGCAGCAGCAGGCGCAACAGTACTCGCAGCTGCTGCATTGTCAAGGCAGCGAAGTCGGCGGCCGGCCGTCCATTGAGCACGGCGTAGTGACCAACGCACCAGGGAATGTGCCACCAACGAACACTCCCCTTCCATGCCCGCCGGAGGTCCCGACGCGCAAGAGGGATACAAGCAGCTTCATGACAACTCGAACGCGACTAGAAATGCAAAAGGGAAAAAGAAACAAGGAAGTCACAAAAAGCAGACAATCCGTGTGATGTTCATCCTTCAAGGCGGAAAGGCCGACAGCTCTTCACCCACCTGGAAAACCACCCGCTCCGTTCCCAGCTTGGCACCCTCGTCCGCTCCACCACCCCACTGACCGCTGTTGCCGCTGCTTTGGTAGCCGCCGGCGTCGTCCCACTGCGCTGCAGCTGCCAGCTGCAGCAGCTGCGCTCCCCTCAGGCTCGGCGACCATGCCGCCGCCACCAACGCCGCCAAGAACGCCAACCCCGCCCGCCGCATCAAAGCTGAGGCGGACGCGTGCTGGGTGCGGTGAGACGGACTACGGCGGGGAAGGAGGGACCGAGGCCCGCGAGTGCACGGGCCCATTGCGCCGCCTTGGCAAGCGACGGATTGCCGTCGTGGGACGGGTGGGGTTGCGGAAGAGACGGGTGCGAAGTGCATGCAAGGGTGACTGCACTCCGGAATGCGGCCAGCGTCTCACGACTGTTGTGCCAATTGCTGTCTCTCGCAGGCCGGGAAGCAACTTGATGCTAATTCAACTTTGGAAGAGCTTTTACAAAAGGGCACACAAATGTGTCAAGTTTGCAGAAACCGAGAAAACAGTTGTCAACTTCGACGATGTACAACCATGTATGTCACCTACGAGGATGAGGATGCACATAAGTCAATTGTGGACATGCTTAACTTCGTATATGAGAATGCACATATTTCTAGACGATTCTTTCAGCTTTTCACTCAGATCACGCATGCATTAATTCATTTGAGCTTGCATAATATTAGTCTTATTCCATCACGGAAGTGTTTAATGTGCTTTCAATGTTTCTCTGGCTACGATACTAGGCATGGCGATTCATTTGCAAGCTTTCAATATAATTATGGATTACAATAGGGGAAAGTAGGAAGGTGGTGCAACATGGAGGAACAAGCTCCAAAAACTTGATGAATTTGTGTGCATCGTCAATGTAATCAAAGACTTCGTTGAAAGAATTGCATGCTCATGTGAAAAGTTGAGTTTTATACTTTAGATACGAATTCAAAAACAATTGCTCATATTCATACTTAGAAACCTTCTTTGCGCATCCACAGAAGTAAAAATTTTGATTTACTGAAAAAATGGTTTGACAAATCTGTGTGGCATTTTCAATACCTTGATGAACTCTATTAACATCGTAATTCCTAGTTTATAAGCCTCAATCCTTGTCCAAAACCCCACTCATGGGGTTGCAACATTCCTGAAAACTACAAAAACAAAAAATCAAATTGAGTTTAATTGATGGAATCATGTTGAATTGTACATGCATTCCATCATTATGTACAAATGAGAATTTTGAATGGGGTACACTTTCCACGTAATACTTAAAATTTAATTCTGTCAAGACTACCCATAGCATGACCACAACATCATCATTTAGTAATAAATTTCAGATAGAATTTTGGGGGAAGGCCCATGTAACGTGTCGAGTCTCCAGCTCTTGCTCTGAAGTCGTCGTCAAAGTTCGCAGAATGGCGTTCTCAGTCCGCGTCAGGGGTTTAACCCCTTCGCAGGACTGAGGGGCAATCGTCATCAACGACCGAGATTAGGGAGACTCGAATACTTCCAGTCTCCGGAGGCCCATTTCCGTTTTTAACCAAACCCCTAGTTTTGGGACCCAAGCCGGGGGTTTATACCTCGAACTCATGTGTTTGCACAAGTTATTCCGTTTGTTTTATGTCGAAGTTCGTCGAGAACGAACTTCGGTTTACATTTTGCTATTCTGGCGCGAAATCGTCGCGTGCGTAGCACGCTGGCGATTTCGCGCCAGCTCTCTCTTGACCTCACCCTCGCTCCCCCTATCCCTCGTCCTCGCTTGCTTGTTTTGCAAGGAGGGCGAGGGGGGGCGAGGGCACGAGGCCACAAGGCCTCGCCCTCGAGGCCCTCGTGGCCTCTCAGCCGCCGATCGCGGCTGGCCGGCCGGTGGCCGGCCGGTCGCTTGGATGGTCGCCGGCCGTCCAGCCGGTGGGCAACGGGCTTGCCGGCGGCCAGCGAAGTGCTGGCTGCCGGCCAGCCCTCGCTGACGCGAGGGGTGGTGCGCAACCACCCCTCGCTTGAGCGAGGAGGGAGGGCCGAACCAGCCCTCCCGCTACATTCCTCCCCACTTGTTATGAACCGTCCCGGTTCATGAACAACAAGTAGGATTGTCAGTCAGTGAATCATCAACATTGTGAAACAAAATTAATAACTTCAATCTCCAGCTAGACATGAACACGTGCATGTCCCTTAGACCTAAGCTGCAGCTTGTCGGTCAGCACAGCTAGCAGCCTCCCCCCTTCAGGCCAGAGCGTCCGTGCGACAACCATGTTGGGCGTCCCCAACCTCCTTTGGTCGCTGTCCATGAATGCTGCCCAGTGGGAATGTTGTTTACTTTTTCCGCGTTCAGGTGGTACCTCCTGCCACGCGTCGACCTGTGCGAGCTGCAAGCTCACTCCAGCACTCGTTGACCACCCCTGTGGGCAACCGAGATTCGGACACTCATGAATTATGTTCAAGTACACAACCGGCCCAATGAACGAGGTACTCCCTAACAACGCGTCACCGAAGAGTACGCTCTCGGTGCTGGAGTAGGCGAAGGACCTCGTATTGGCCGTCGGCAGCCAGGACCGCTGGCGGTGGCTGAACCGTTCCTTCTGCTGTGTATGGAGCTAGCATGCTCACATGAAACACGTCATGTATCTTCATACTCGGCGGAAGTAGCAATTGGTATGCCACTGGCCCGATGCGTGCCACGATGGGAAACGACCCAATCCAGTTCGGTAAAAGTTTTCTTGCCCCTGGCGGTTTCAGCCAAAGGTTTTTAGTGCCAAGCAGCACTTTGTCACCGATGTCAAACGAGACCTCCCAGCGACCTCTGTCGGCATATGCCTTTTGTCACTGTCGAGCTGCTTGAAGGTGACCCTTCACCTCCTTTAGCAAGGAGTCGATGCGCTCGGAAAAGGCTTGAGCGGAAGGAACCTACCCTCCTGTACTCTCACTCTTCACCAATGAAGAGGGTACCACTGGATGCCGACCATTGTTCAACACGAACGGTGTGAACTGTGTGGACTCGTTCACCGAGTTATTCACCGCAAACTCTACCGGTGCTAGGAATTTGTCCCAATCATGCATGGCAGGGTCCACGTACATACGGAGCATGTGCTCCAGAGTGCGATTCATGCACTCTGTTTGTCCGTCAGTTTGAGGGTGAAATGCTGTCGACATTTGCGACTCACTGCCGAAGAATTCGTCCATCGTTTGCCAGAACTTACTAGCAAATTTTCCATCTAGATCGAAGATAATGCGCAACGGCAAGCCGTGGTACTTTACGACACGCTCAAAGAAGAGACGAGCGATCTCCTCTGCATTCACGTCAGTGGTTGTAGGAATGAAGTGTGTCATCTTCATCAAAAGATTCACAACCACTAGTATTGCATCATGGCCACGGGCCGTGTCCGGAAGACGAGTAATAAAGTCCACGCGGACGCACTCCCATGGAGTCCCAGGAATGGGAAGCTGTTAGAGGAGTCCAGCAGGCATCTTGTTACTAGCCTTATTCCAAAGACATGGGCTGCATGTCATGCAATACTTACGGACATCAACACTCCACCCTGGCCACCGATAGTGGTCCGAGACACCTGTCCGGTCTTTCGGGGTCCCACATGACCTTCGAGTAGCGGGTCGTGGAACTAGGAGATAACCTTTGCTCGAAGGTCTCCCCAGTTTGACACAACAACTTGTTCTCCGTGCCAGAAGATTCCTGCAGCCTCCACCAAGCCGTACTTGTCCAGATTTCGAGAGTCTTGAAACCAAAAATCCACATAGTATCCCATCCGGATCGTATTTACAAAACCGTTGTAATGGATAATCTCTCGTGGTGGTTGCCGCAGAGGTGCAGGGGGATCTGGTGGTTGTACTGTTGCTGTTGCAATGGCCATGAAACACCCACTGACCTCGGTCGTTACTTTAATTTCCACAGGCTGACGGCTTAGTGGATCGGCCACATTGATGCGTCCTGGCCGATATTCCCATGTGAATGAGAATCGACTCCAACGCGCCTGTTGTCTTGACAGGTTCGGTTGCGTTTGGAAAAACACCAATGGATAATAGTCGGTCACGATTGTCACACCCCCTTTAGCACCCTTGAGGTAGCAACGCCACATCTTGAAAGCGTGTACTACTGCAAGGAGCTCTTGATCCCCGGTCGTGTACTGCGTTTCTGCGAGAATGAGCTTCCGACTCTCATACGCAACTGAGTGACCATTTTCCATGAGGACGGCTCCGAGTCCTACTATCGACGCATCACATCGAACCTCCCACGGTTGCGATGGATCCGAAAGAGCTAGGACGGGCGCCATGGATAGGAGCTCTTTGACCTTGACAAAAGCGTTCTTGCAATCAGGTGTGCATTGCCAACGCACGTCGTTTTGCTTGAGCCTGGTTAGTGGTGCTACCAGGGTCAAATACCCTTGCATAAACCGTCGAAAGTAGTTTGCAAGGCCGAGGAAAGACCGTATCTTCCCAACATTCTTGAGACGTGGCCAGTCCACAACGGCTTGGACCTTTCGTGGGTCGACACGGATGTTGTCCTTGCCAACGATGTGTCCAAGGTATTCGAGTTCATCTTATGCAAAATTGCACTTGCTCACTTTTGCATAGAACTTCTGTTCCCGAAGGATTGCGAGAACTTCGCGCAGATGTTCTATGTGCTCTTCCATTGATTTGGAGAAAACCAAGATGTTGTCCAGGTGAACCAAGAAAAACTGTCCGAGTTGCTTGGCGAACGTTCGGTTCATTTCTCCTTGGAAGGTTGCCAGGGCATTCGTAAGCCCGAAGCATAACACTCGGAACTGATAGTGTCCCATGTGCGTTCGAAACGCGGTTTTGGGCACATCATCTTCCGTGATACGGATTTGATGGTACCCTTCAGACAAATCCAAGGATAAATATACTTTTGCGCCTTGGAGTTGGTCAAAAAGGTCCTCAATCTGCATTAAGGGGAATCGATTTTTCACCGTCAGCTTGTTCAACGCCCGGTCATCCACGCACATGCGTAAACCACCGTCCTTTTTCTTCACAAAAAGGATCAGCGCACCGTACAGCAAGCTACTAGGCTCGATCCACCCCTTTGCAAGGTACTCTTTGATTTGGCGTTCGGCCTCTCGCTTTTCTGCTGGACAAAGGCGATACATGGGTCTGAATGGAGAAATCACCTCCGGTTTCTGTGGAATCGTGTGGCACATGTGTCTTTCTGGTGGAAGCCCAACCGGTGGGTCTTGGAATACATCCGAGAACTCCACCAATGGAGATATGATCTCTTGTGGTGTGTCTTCCGTCACGTCGTCCTCAACTTTCTGTAGCTGAGCCAAGAAGTATCGACAACCTTGTCGAATACGTCTCTTGACGTGTAGTGCAGACAAGCTGGCATGGACTGTGGGTCGGGTCGGTGATAATTCCGTACTCAGAATCAACGTAAAGCTATATTGTCCTTTTTGGAGGATCAAACGCTTTGATTCAAAGCACATTAGTGCCTTGTTGTCATGGAGTCATGGGTTGCCTAGCACCACATCAAACGGGTCAAGAAGGTTGAGTACCTTCAACATGACACTCTATGTGTACCCTTGAATACAAATTTTTGCTTTACAAGTACCGATCACGGGTACCGTACGGTTGTCACCGACAACAACTGCACCGTTCGATGGCTCGTACCTCAAGCCAACCTGTCGGGTAAAGCCAACGCTAACAAAAGAGTCGTCCCCTCCTCTGTCAGCAAGTACGTTCACGGGAGCACCAGCTAGGTGTCCTTTGAACTACATGATCATGTTGCCCCCACTCTTTGGAGTGAACAGACTTGATGACGACAAGCCGAGTTTGTGATAAACACGAAATCTGTATGATGGGCGTTGCAACTCCCATGATTCACCCATTCAAGTCCATATCTTGTGGGCATGTGTGAATTTGGCTAGCACCTTCCAGTCTTTAAACTTGACTGTGTCGAAATCGTCGACTAAGGGTACTGCAAACGTGATTGAACTCATTACTTTGAGGGCGTTTACTTCCATCACTGTGTCACACAACTCTTGCACAGTGGTCACTATCACAACCACTAAGCATGTACGATCATGCATCTCGTCCGAAGATACAAGGTTTAGTGGGCAATGTCGGTCAGCAAGTGTAGAATGCGGTTCAACAACAGGAGAAAAGACAACAGAGAAATTTGAACTCGTCAATAACTCAAATTGTTTAACATCCTCATCTGAAAACATGAACCCACACTCGTGATCCAATTTTACCCCTGAGTGGTCCCCAATGACATCACTCAGGGGTGGGAAAAACCCGCCCCACGGCCCTGTTCGCTACCACGACCGGACCCATTGCCACGACCGCGACCCTGTCCACGGCCCTGTCCGCGGCCTCCTGCTACACCATCCCCACGAGGTGCTACTGCTGTAGCTAACGCCGCGACCTCTTGTCCACCCCCAGCAGCCTAAGGACACTGAACCCTAAAGTGGCCCGACTGCATGCAGTAGTGGCAGAGCCCTTCACGGAAGGATGTGTTGCAACGCTCACGCGCCGCCTCCAGCTCGTCATTCTCGCTGCTGCGCTTCTTGTTGGGGCCCTTGTATCCACCAGCGTTCTTGGCAAGAAGGTTTGCAGGCTGCTTGCCCTTGGCACCGCCTCACTGTCCAGCTGACCCACCAGCCCCTGCAGCGTCCATGCGCATGTCGCGGCCTTGCTGTGTACGTGCGTTCGGTTGTGCATCAAAGGAATGCTTCGGGTTTGCCGAATACACTTTGCTCATGTAGTCGCACAACGCCCTCCAGCTTGTCCAAGCTTGGCCAGTGGCTCTCGTGGTGGTCTTGTCCTTCAGCTTCTCACTGGCGAGACCATCACGCAAGTACTGCAGCAGCATGCACTCCGGGTACTTGAAGGTCTGAGTCCCATCGCCCTCAGTGAAGCTTTTGGCTTCTTTCACGAGTGCGGCGAACTAGCTCAAGTAGGATTCGAGCGAGCTGCCCAGCTGCCTGAAGTCCTTGCTCTTGTAAAAGGCATGTTGCGCCTCCTCACGTTGGGTGCACGTCTTGCGTATGATCGTGAAGAAGGCCTCCCATGGCATGGGTTGCCACTCGAGGTACGGCTGCTGCGCAGTCCACTCCTTGCCCACATACTTGAAGAGTTTGTCTTCAAGACGCGTCGTGGGAAGGTCGCCCCACTGGCTGAGTGGAGCCTTGTGGACACGTAGGACGTGCTCCATGCGGTTAAGCCAGTCGGTTAGCTTCACGCCCTTCCGGAAGATCTCCACACCATGGAGGAAGGACGTGTTCATGACCGACCCCGAAGTCGTCGAGGTAGGCAAGTCGCCGCTACCACCGGCAGTGGCATCCGCAGCTGAGGCACGCTGCGCTTGCTGCTTGCTGCATCCGCACCTGGGTCACGCTCTACAATGCCTTTTCGAGGTCGTTGCATCGGCGGCTTGCCTCATGGGCGGCCAGGGGCTCCAGCTGGCGATCATGCTCAAGGTCTGTGATGCTCTGCTCGACGTGGGTTAGCAGTTTGCGAACGCAAACTTGGGCTCTAATGTCGTCAGAGCATCGACGATAGCCTCCAGGGCATCGCGTTGTCCGTACACCCTTACCCACTGCAAGAGGGTACGGTTCACAAACACGCTTCCAAGGAGCCCCACCTTTTAGAGGAGATTGTCGTCGGCGACAACGCTCGAGTGGACACTGCCTTGCCCCATTGCGGCCGCATCATAGGAAGGAGGGTCCGCCCCCATTCCTCCGAGTGGTGCCATATCTCCACCATTGGTGGTGATCTTGAGTCGGCCTGCGGCCTCGGCAGCAAACTCCGCGAGCGTACAATGGTCATCGCGAATTGCCTTCGCGGCGACGTTGTCCAGCTCGTTCTCGCAAGAACATTCCGTGTGGCTGCTTTCAACACCCTTGCTGCTCTCGGCGGTCTCGCTGCCGTCGGCAGCTTCAGGCGATGCGGCGGGCGTCTTTCCCTTCTCGAGCAATCAGCTCGAATTTGTTGCACGACGATGGCGATGGTCGCGATCCTCGTTGCCTTCGCCATCGTCGATGTCGTGCTCTTCATCTGGGTATCCCTCCGGGAGATCCTCCTCCATCACGTCGTCCGTCGCGTGGGGGTCACCCACGTACGCGTTGACGTGCTCTTCGAGCACCTTTTTGGCCTCCGCACGCTGATCGGTATCGCCAAGGTTGGCGTCGGTTGCCTTTGGCGGTGAGGTTGCCCTTGGCGGTATGGTTGCCTTTGGGTTGGCAACCGTGCTCGCGGCAACGGCTCCCAAAATTGGGAGTCTGCCCAGAGCTCGTTGTGAGGCCGTCACCACCTTGCCCTTGTTTGTCTTGGACGGTCCGGCACTTGCCATCTCTTCGTTCATGCAACTAGCACATAAAGGTCGTTGTGAGGATCACCCCACAACTTAAAGGAGGGATCGCCTCCTACAATCTAGCTCTCACGATCGATGAGGCAATATCAATTTAAAATTCTATTTTCCTAGGCCGCTACGTCGGCACAAGGTCGTGGGTTTAGAAACTAATCTCCCTAACCCTTGACTCAAGGCGATTGGCAATGACTAGTACCTAGGAAAACAGAAATTTACAAGACAATGGAATGAGGAGAAATGTGAGTGCCGCTCACAAAACAAGAGCAAAGAGTGCTAAGGAGAATTCTAACAATTCCTACCAAGCCTTCCATTCTTTCTTCTCCTTCTTGTCTTCCTCTTGTCTTCTTGTCTTCCTTGGTCTTCTCTTCACGCTCCTTGACGCCTCTCGCATTCTTGGTCGACGTCTCCCTTAAGCCGGCGGCATTGGCGAGCCGCCAAAAATCTTCAAGGTGTCACCCTCCTTCTTTTTTGCATGCTCTCAGGCCGTGAGAGTCCCTAAACTTGGGCAGGGGCACTGTCCCAATTTTTGGATGAAGGGATTTTGAAGGAGCCTTGACAATGGGGAGGATTTTGTGGTTTTTTAGGGTGGGAACTCCCCACCCTGTCCCACAAAAATCCTTCTAGCCCTCTAGAAGTGAAGAGAGGCTAGAAGGAAGAGTCTCCACCAATTAGAGATTTTTCCAAGCTCTCTAATGCACTTTACGGCGCTTCAATCCGTGGATTGTAGATGTCATAGTCCCTTCTGGCGTTTCTATTGTTGCTTGCAGCTGCCGACGGCGTTTTATCTATGTCGTAGCCGTCGTTTCCGTCAAACTCTTGGTCGTGAGGGTCGTCTCCCCCTGCTACCACTGTAACGTGTCAAGTCTGCAGCTCCTGCTCTGAAGTCACCGTCGGAGTTCACAGAATGGCGTTCTTAGTCCGCGTTAGAGGTTTACCCCCTTCGCAGGACTGAGGGGCAATCGTCATCAACGACCCAGAGCAGGGAGACTCCAATGTTTCGAGTCTCCGGAGGCCCATTTCCGTTTTTAACCAAACCCCTAGTTTTAAGACCCAAGCCGGGGGTTTTTACCTTGAACTTGTGTGTTCGCACGAGTTATTCCGTTCGTTTTATCTTGAAGTTCGTCGAGAACAAACTTCGATTTACATTTTGCCGTTCTAGCGCAAAATCGTCGCGTGCGAGGCACGCTGGCAATTTCCCGCCAGCTCTCTCTCTCGACCTTACCCGCGCTCCCCCTATCCCTTGTCCTTGCTTGCTTGTTTTGCAAGGAGGGCGAGGGGGGGCGAGGGCACGAGGCCATGGGGCTTGTTTTGCAAGGAGGGCGAGGGGGGGCCAGGGCGAGGCCTCGTGGCCACGAGGCTTGTTTTGCAAGTAGGACGAGGGGGGGCGAGGGCACGAGGCCACGAGGCTTGTTTTGCAAGGAGGACGAGGGGGGCGAGGGTAAGGCCTCGTGGCCTCGTGCCCTCGTCCCCCCTTGCCCTCCTTGCAAAACAAGCAAGCGAGGATGAGGGATAGGGGGAGCAAGGGTGAGGTCAAGAGAGAACTGGCGCGAAATCGCCAACGTGCCTCGCACGCGATGATTTCGCGTCAGAACGGCAAAACGTAAATCTAAGTTCATTCTCGATGAACTTTGACATAAGATAAACAGAATAACTCGTGCGAACACACGAGTTCGAGGTAGAAACCCCCGGCTTGGGTCCCAAAACTAGAGGTTTGGTTAAAAACAAGAATGGACCTTCGGAGACTCCAAATATTGGAGTATCCCTGCTCTGGGCCGTTGATGACGATTTCCCCTTAGTCCTGCGAAGGGGGTAGGTCCCTGACGCACACTGAGAACGCCATTCTGCGAACTCCGATGATGACTTCAGAGCAGGAGCTAGAGACTCGACACGTTACAGTGGTTCTTAGAGCCAGACGACCCTCGCGATCAAGAGTTTGACGGAAACGACGGCTACGACATAGATAAAACGCCACTGGCAGCTACAAGCAGTAGCAGAAACGCCAAAAGGGACTACGACATCTACAATCCACGGATTGAAGCGCCGTAAAGTGCGTTATAGAGGTTGTAAAAAGCTCTACTTGGTGGAGACTCTTCTCTCTAGCCTGTCTTCACTTCCAGAGGGCTAGAAGGATTTTTGTGGGATGGGGTGGGGAGTTCCCACTGTAAAAAATCACAAAATCCTCCCCATTATCAAGGCTCCTTCAAAATCCCTTCATCCAAAAATTGGGACAGTGCCCCTGCCCAAGTTTAGAGACTCTCACGGCCTGAGAGCACCCTAAAAAGAAAGAGGGTGACACCTTAAAGATTTTTGGCGGCTTGCCACTACCGCCATCTCAAGGGAGTCGTCACCCAAGAACGCGAGAGGCGTCAAGGAGCGTGAAGAGAAGACCAAGGAAGACAAGAAGACAAAAGGAAGACAAGAAGGACAAGAAACAGTGGGAGGCTTGGTAGGAATTGTTCAAATTCTCCTTAGCACTCTTTGCTCTTGTTTTGTGAGCGGCACTCACATTTCTCCTCATTCCATTGTCTTGTGAATTTCTGTTTTCCTAGGTACTAGTCCGTGCCAATCGGCGTGAGTCACGGCTTAGGGAGATTAGTTTCTAAACCCACGACCTTGTGCCGACGTGGCGGACTAGAAAAATAGAAGTTTTAATTGATATTGCCCCACCGGTCGTGAGAGCTAGATTCTAGGAGGCAATCCCTCCTTTAAGTTGTGGGGTGATCCTCACAATGACCTTCACGTGCTAGTTGCACGACGAGATGGCTAGTGCCGGACCGTCCAAGACAAAAAAGGGCAAGGTGGTGACGGCCTCACCACGAGCTCTCGGTGGATTCCAAATGTTGGGAGCCGCCGCCGGAAGTACGGTTGCCAACTCAAAGGCAACCGTATCGCCAAGGGCAACCGTACCGCAGAAGGCAACCAACTTCAACCTCGACGATACCGAGCAGCGTGCGGAGGCTGAAAAGGTGTTGGAAGAGCACGTTGACATGCACGTGGATGACCCGCACACGACAGACGACGCGATGGAGGAGGATCACCCAGGGGGATACCCCAACAAAGAGCACGACGTCGACGATGGCGAAAGCGACAAGGATTGCGACCATCGCCATCGTCGTGCGACGAACTCGAGCTGATTGCTCGAGAAGGGCAAGACGCCTGCCGCATCGCTTGAAGCTGTCAACAGGAGCAAGACCGCCGAGAGCAGCAAGGGCGTTGAAAGCAGCCACACGGGAAGTTCGCGCGAGAACGAGCCGGATGACGTTGTCGTGAAGGCAGTTCGCGATGACCGTTGTAGGCTCGCAGAGTTTGCTGCCGAGGCCGCAGGCCAAGTCAGGATCACCACCGATGGTGGAGATACAGCACCACTTCGAGGAATGGGGGCAGACCCTCCTTCCTACAATGTGGCCGCAATGGGGCAAGGCAGTGCCCACTCGAGCGTTGTCGCCGACGACAGTTTCCTCTGAAAGGTGGAACTCCTTAGAGGCGTGTACGTGAACCGTACCCTCTTGTAGTGGGTAAGGGTATCACACAAAGCGAGGCCCTAGAGGTTATCGCCAATGCTCTGACGACATCAAACCTCAAGTTCGCGTTCACAAAACTCCTAGCCCACATTAGGCAGAGCATCACGGACCTTGACCGTGATCGCCAGCTGCAGCGCCTGGCCACCCAGGAGGCAAGCCGCCGATGCAACGACCTCGACAAGGTGTTACAGAGCATGACCAAGGTGCGGATGCAACAGCAAGCGCAGGGTGCCGTAGCTATGGATGCCACTGCCGGTGGAAGCGACGACTTGCCTACCTCGACAACTTTGGGATCGGTCATGAACACGTCCTTCCTCCACAGTGTGGAGATCTTTCGGAAGGGCGTGAAGCTGACCGATTGGCTGAACCACATGGAGCACATCCTACGTGTCCAGAAGGCTCCACTCAGCCAGTGGGGTGACCTTGCCATGACGCAGCTTGAAGAAAAACTCTTCAAGGATGTGGTCAAGGAGTGGACTGTGCAGCAACCGCACCTCGAGTGGCAGCCCATGCCATGGGAGGCCTTCTGCGCGATCCTGCGCAAGAAGTGCATCCAACATGAGGAGGCGCAACGTGCCTTCCACAAGATGAAAGACTTTAGGCAGCTCGGCACCTTGCTCGAATTCTACTTGAGTGAGTTTGCCGCACTTGTGGAAGAAGCCAAAAGCTTCTATGGGGCCAAGGGACTTAGGCCTTCAAGTACCCGGAGTGCATGCTGCTGGAATACTTGCGTTATGGTCTCGCCAGTGAGAATCTGAAGGATAAGACCACCACGACAGGCACAGGCCAAGCTTGGACAAGCTAGAGGGTGTTGTGCGACTACATGAGCGAAGTGTATTCGGCAAACCCAAAGCATTACTCTGATGCACGGCCGAACGCACGTACACAGTAAGGTCGCGACATGCGCATGGACGCTGCAGGGGCTGGTGGGTCAGCTGGACAGTGAGGCGGGGCCAAGGGCAAGCAGCCTGCAAACTCTCTAGCCAAGAAGACTGGTGGATGCAAGGGCCCCAACAAGAAGCGCAGCCGCGCGAATGACGAGCTAGAGGTGGCGCGTGAGCGTTGCAACACATCCTTCCGTGAAGGGATCTGCCACTACTGCATGCAGCCGGGCCACTTTAGGGCTCAGTACCCTCAGGCTGCTGGGGGTGGACAAGAGGTCGCGGCGTTAGTTGCAACAGTAGTACCTCGTGGGGATGGTGCACCAGGAGGCCGTGGACAGAGTCGCGGTCGTGGCAATGGGCCCGGCCGTGGTAACGGATAGGGCCGTGGGGCGGGTTTTTCCCACCCCTGAGTGACGTCAGTGGGGACCACTCAGGGGTAAAACTGGATCACGAGTGTGGGTTCAAGTTTTCAGATGAGGATGTTAAACAATTTGAGTTTTTGACGAGTTCAAATTTCTCTGTTGTCTTTTCTCCTCTTGTTGAACCGCGTTCTACACTTACTGACCGACCTTACCCACTGAACCTTGCATCTCCGGACGAGATGCATGATTAAACATGCTTAGTGGTGGTGACACCGACCACTGTACAAGAGTTGTGTAATATAGTGATTGAAGCAAACGCCCTCAAAGAAATGAGTTCAATCATGTTTGCAGTACCCTTAGTTGACGATTTCGACCCAGTCAAATTTAAAGACTAGAAGGTGCTAGCCAAATTCACACGTGCCCACAAGATGTGGACTCGAGTGGGTGAATCATGGGATTTGCGATGCCTGTCGTACAGATTCCGTGTTTATCACAAACTCGGCTTGCCGTCATCAAGTCTGTTCACTCCGAAGAGTGGGGGCAAAATGACGATGTAGTTCAAAGGACACCTTGCTAGTGCTCACGTGAACGTACTTGCAGACACTGGAGGGGACGACTCGTTTGTTAGCCTTGACTTTACATGACAGGTTGGCTTGAGGTACGAGCCATTGAACGGCACAGTTCTTGTCGGTGACAACCTTACCTGTGATTGGTACTTGTAAAGCGAAGATTTGTATTCAAGGGTACACACAGAGTGTCACGTTGAAGGTACTCAACCTTCTTGACCCGTTTGACGTGGTGATAGGCGACCCCTGGCTCCATGACAACAAGGCTCTAATGTGCTTTGAATGAAAGCGTTTGAACCTCGGAAAAGGACAACGCCGCTTGACGTTGATTTCGAGTACAGAATTATCACCAACCTGACTCAAAGTCCATGCCAGCTTGTCTGCAATATGGGCCAAGAGACGTATTCGACAAGGTTGTCGATACTTTTTGGCTCAGCTGCTGACACTTGAGGACGACGTGACAGAAGACACGTCACAAGAGATCATATCTCTATTGGTGGAGTTCTCGGATGTATTCCAAGACCCACCGGCTGGAGTTCCACCAGAAAGACACATAGGCCACATGATTCCGCTGCAACCGGAGGTGACTCCTTCGATCAGACCCATGTATCGCCTTAGTCCAGCAGAAAGGCGAGAGGCCGAACACCAAATCAAAGAGTACCTTATAAAGGGGTGGATCGAACCCAGTAGCTTGCTTTACGGTGCGCCGATCCTTTTTGTGAACAAAAAGGACGGTAGTTTACACATGTGCGTGGATGATCGGGCGTTGAACAAGCTGACGGTGAAAAATCCATTCCCCTTACCACGGATTGAGGACCTTTTTCACCAACTCCAAGGCGCAAAAGTATTTTCGTCCGTGGATTTGTCTGAAGGGTACCATCAAATCCGTATCACGGAAGATGATGTGCCCAAAACCGCGTTTCGAACGCACATGGGACACTATTAGTTTTGAGTGTTATGCTTCGGGCTTACAAATGCCCCAGCAACCTTCCAAGGAGAAATGAACCGAACGTTCGCCAAGCAACTCGGACGGTTTGTCTTGGTTTACCTAGCCGACATCTTTGTTTTCTCCAAATCAATGGAAGAGCACATAGAACATCTGCGCGAAGTTCTCCCAATCCTTCGGGAACATAAGTTCTATGCAAAAGTGAGCAAATGCAAGTTTGCACAAGATGAACTCGAATACCTTGGACACATCGTCGGCATGGACGGCATCCGTATCGACCCACGAAAGGTCCAAGCCGTTGTGGACTGGCCACGTCCGGAGAATTTTGGGCAGATACCATCTTTCCTTGGCCTTGCAAACTACTTTCGACGGTTTATGCAAGGGTATTCGACCCTGTTATCATCGCTAACCAGGCTCACGTGAAAAGACGTGCGTTGGGAATGGACACCTCATTGCGAGAACACTTTTCTCAAGGTTAAAAAGCTCCTATCCACGGTGCCCGTCCTAGCTCTTCCGGATCGATCGCAACTGTGGGGGGTTTGATGTGATGCGTCGGTAGTAGGACTTGGAGCCGTCCTCATGCAAAACGGTCACCTAGTTGTGTATGAGAGCGGGAGCTCATTCTCGCGGAAACGCGGTACACGACCGGGGATCAAGAGCTCCTTGTGGTAGTACACGCTTTCAAGATGTGGCGTTGCTACCTCAAGGGTGCTGAAGGGGGTGTGACGGTCGTGACCGACCATAATCCATTGGTGTTTTTCCAAACGCAACCAAACCTGTCAAGACAACAGGCACGTTGGAGCGTATACTTGAGTCGATTCTCGTTCACATGGGAATATGGGCCAGGATGCATCGATGTGGTTGATCCACTAAGTCGACAGCTTGTGGAAATTGAAGCAACCACCAAGGTCAGTGGGTGTTTAATGGCCATAACAATAGCAACAATACAACCACCAGATCCCCCTGCACCTCTGCGGCAACCGCCACGAGAGATTATCAATTACAACGGTTTTGTAAACAGGATCCGGATGGGATACTATGTGGATTCTTGGTTTCAAGACTCTCAAAATCTGGACAAGTAGGACTTGGTGGAGGCCGCATGAATCTTCTAGGACGGAGAACAAGTTGTTGTGCCAAACTCGGTAGACCTTCGAGCAAAGGTTATCTCCTAGTTCCACGACCTGCCGGTCGCAAGTCATGTGGGACCCCGAAAGACCGGAGAGGCACTCTCGGACCACTATTGGTGGCTAGGGTGGACTATTGATGTCCGTAAGTATTGCATGACATGCGACCCATGTCTTCGGAATAAGGCTAGTAACAAGAAGCCGGTTGGACTCCTCCAACAACTTCCCATTCCTGGGACTCCATGGGAGTGGGTCAGCATGGACTTCATTACTGGTCTTCCGGACACGGCCCATGGCCATGATGCAATACTAGTGGTTGTGCACCTTTTGACGAAGATGATACACTTCATTCCTACAACCACTGACGTGAATGCAGAGGAGACCGCTCGTCTCTTCTTTGAGCGTGTCGTAAAGTACCACGGCTTGCCGTTGCGCATTATCTTCGATCAAGATGGAAAATTTGCTAGTAAGTTCTAGCAAAAGATGGACGAATACTTCGGCAGTGAGCCGTAAATGTCGACACCATTTCACCCTCAAACTGACGGACAAACAGAGTGCATGAATCGCACTCTAGAGCACATGCTCCGTATGTACGTGGACCCTGCCATGCATGATTGGGACAAATTCCTAGCACCGGCAGAGTTTGTGGTGAATAACTTGGTGAACGAGTCCACACATTTCACACCGTTTGTGTTGAACAGTGGTCAGCATCCACTGGTACCCTCTTCATTGGTGGAGTGGGAGTAGAGGAGGGCAGGTTCCTTCCGCTCAAGCCTTTGCCCAGCGCATCGACTCCTTGTTACAGGAGGCAAAGGGTCACCTTCAAGCAGCTCGACAACGAAAAAAGGCATATGCCGACAAAGGTCGCCGGAAGGTCTCGTTTGACATGAGTGACGAAGTTCTATGGCTATCGAGAAAAAATGCCCTTTTCAAGATATTTTTTCTTCGGAGATGCAAACCCATTTCTATATGGGACAATGTCAGCATATCGTCCCTCGATGGCATGAGGCATCGACATAGCGTGTAAATTTGGACATGGTCATTTTTGGGGCATGCTCGCTGGATATAGCATGTATAAAGATGCAAAGAGTTCCAAAAATGGATATGGCGTAGTCAATGTGCGAAATGTGGATACTGTGATAGTTATCGGGAATTCTGTAGGCATATGGTCTGTAACGGGCCGAGTTTCCAGCTCCTGCTCTGAAGTCGTCGTCGGAGTTCGCCAAATGGCGTTCTCAGTCCGCGTCAGGGGTTTACCCCCTTCGCAAGACTGAGGGGCAATCGTCATCAACGACCCAGAGCAGGGAGAGTCGAATATTTTGAGTCTCCGGAGGCCCATTTCCGTTTTTAACCAAACCCCTAGTTTTGGGACCCAAACCGGGGGTTTTTACCTTGAACGCGTCTGGTAGCACGAGTTATTCCGTTTGATTTATGTCGAAGTTCGTCGTAAACGAACTTCGAGTTTTGTTTTGTCGTCCTGGCGCGAAATCGTCGCGTGCGAGGCACGCTGGCAATTTCGCGCCAGCAAACTAGACCTCACCCTTGCTCCCCCTATCCCTCGCCCTCTCTTGCTTGATTGCAAGGAGGGCAAGGGGGGGGGGAGGGCACAAGGCCACGAGGCCTCGCCCTTGAGGCCCTCGTTCCCTCTTAGCCGCCGATCGGGCTGAGGCCGCGATCGGCGGCTAGTGGCTGGCCGGCCAGTGGCCGTCCGGTCACTTGGCCGGCCGCCGGCCGTCCAGCCAGCCGACAGCGAGCTGGCCGGCGGCCAGCAAAGTGCTGGCCGCCGGCCAGCCCTCGCTGACGCAAGGGGTGGTGCGCAACCACCCCTCGCTTCAGCGAGGTGGGAGGACCGAACCGGGCCTCCCGCTACATTCCTCCCCACTTATTATGAACCGTCCCGGTTCATGAACAACAAGTAGGATTATCAGTGAGTGAGTCATCAACATTGTGAAAGAAAATTAATGATTTCAATCACCAGCTAAACATGAACACGTGCATGATACTTAGACCTTAGCTGTAGCTTGTAGGTCAGCACGGCTAGCGGCCTCCCCCCCATTAGGCTGGAGCGTCCGCGCGACAACCATGTTGGGTCTCCAACCTCCTATGGCCACTGTCCATGAATGCTGCCCTGTGGGAATGTTGTTCACTTTTCCGTGTTCGGGTGGTACCTCATGCCACGCGTCGATCCGTGCGAGCTGCAAGCTTGCTCCAGTACTTGTTGACCACCCCTGTGGACAACCGAGATTCGGGCTCCCATGAATTATGTTCAGGTCCACAACCGGCCTAATGAACGAGGTACTCCCTGACAACGCGCGACCGAAGAGTACGCTCTCGGTGTTGGAGTAGGCGAAGGACCTCATATTGGCCGTCGGCAGCCAGGACTGCTGGCGGTGGCTGAACGGTTCCTTCTGTCGTGTATGGAGCCAGCAGGCTCACATGACAAACGTCATGTATCTTCATACTCGGCGGAAGTAGCAATCGGTATGCCACTAGCCTGATGCGTGACACAATGGGAAACGGCCAAATCCACTTCGGTAGAAGTTTTCTTGCCCCTTGCGACTTCAACCGAAGGTTTTTAGTGTTGAGCAGCACTTTGTCACCGATGTCAAACGACACCTCCCGGCGACCTTTGTCGGCATATGCCTTTTGTCGCTGCCGAGCTGCTTGAAGGTGACCCTTCGCCTCCTATAACAAGGAGTCGATGCGCTCGGCAAAGGCTTGAGCGGAAGGAACCTGCCCTCCTGTACTCCCACTCTTCACCAATGAAAAGGGCACCACTGGATGCCGACCACTGTTCAACACGAACGGTGTGAACTGTGTGGACTCGTTCACCGAGTTGTTCACCACAAACTCTGCCGGTGCTAGGAATTCGTCCCAATCATGCATGGCAGGGTCCACGTACATGCGGAGCATCTGCTCCAAAGTGCGATTCATGCGCTCTGTTTGTTCATCACTTTGAGGGTGAAATGCTGTCGACATTTGCGACTCACTGCCGAAGTACTCGTGCATCTTTTGCCAGAACTTACTAGAAAATTTTTGATCTCGATCGAAGATAATGCGCAACGGCAAGCCGTGGTACTTTACGACACCCTCAAAGAAGAGACGAGCGGTCTCCTCTGCGTTCAGGGCAGTGGTTGTAGGAATGAAGTGTGTCATCTTCGTCAAAAGATCCACAACCACTAGTATTGCATCATGGCCATGGGCCGTGTCCAGAAGACCAGTAATGAAGTCCATGTTGACGCACTCCCATGGTCTCCCAGGCATGGGAAGCTGCTGGAGGAGTCCAGCAGGCTTCTTGTTACTAGCCTTATTCCGAAGACATGGGTCGCATGTTATGCAATACTTACGGACATCGACACTCCACCCTGGCCACCAATAGTGGTCCGAGAGTGCCTGTCTGGTCTTTCGGGGTCCCACATGACCTACGACCGGCGGGTCGTGGAACTGGGAGATAACCTTTACTCGAAGGTCTCTCGAGTTTGGCACAACAACTTGTTCTCCGTGCCAAAAGATTCCTGCGGCCTCCACCGAGCCGTACTTGTCCAGATTTCGAGAGTCTTGAAACCAAGAATGCACACAGTATCCCATCCGGATCCTGTTTATAAAACCGTTGTAATGGATAATCTCTCGTGGTGGTTGCTGCAGAGGTGCAGGGGGATCTGGTGGTTTTACGGATGTTGTTGCAATGGCCATAAAACACCCACTGCCCTCGGTGTTTGCTTTAATTTCCACAAGCTGTCGGCTGAGTGGATCGGCCACATTGATGCGTCCTGGCCGATATTCCCATGTGAACGAGAATCGACTCAGGTATTCGCTCCAACGCGCCTGTCGTCTTGACAGGTTCGGTTGCATTTGGAAAAACACCAATGGATTATGGTCGGTCACGACTGTCACACCCCCTTCGGCACCCTCGAGGTAGCAACGCCACATCTTGAAAGCGTGTACTACCGCAAGGAGCTCTTAATCCCCAGTCATGTACTGCGTTTCCGCAGGTATGAGCTTCCGGCTCTCATACGCAACTGGGTGACCGTTCTGCATGAGGACGGCTCCAAGTCCAACTACCAACACATCACATCGAACCTCCGACGGTTGCGATGGATCCGGAGGAGCTAGGATGAGCGCCGTGGAGAGAAGCTCTTTGACTTTGAGAAAAGTGTTCTCGCAATCAGGTATCCATTCCCAACGCACGTCGTTTTGTGTGAGCCTGGTTAGCGGTGCTACCAGGGTCGAATACCCTTGCATAAACCGTCGAAAGTAGTTTGCAAGGCTGAGGAAAGACCGAATCTGCCCAACATTTTCGGGGCCTGGCCAGTCCACAACGGCTTGGACTTTTCGTGGGTCAACGCGGATGCCGTCCTTGCCGACAATGTGTCCAAGGTACTCGAGCTCATCTTGTGCAAACTTGCACTTGCTCACTTTTGCATAGAACTTCTGTTCCCGAAGGATTGCGAGAACTTCGCGCAGATGTTCTATGTGCTCTTCCATTGATTTGGAGAAAACTAGGATGTCATCCAGGTAAACCAAGACAAAATGTCCGAGTTGCTTGGCGAACGTTCGGTTCATTTCTCCTTGGAAAGTTGCCGGGGCATTTGTAAGCCCAAAGCATAACACTGGGAACTGATAGTGTCCCATGTGCGTTCGAACCGCGGTTTTTGGCACATCATCTTCCATGATGCGGATTTGATGGTACCCTTGAGACAAATCGAAGGACGAAAATTCTTTTGCGCCTTGGAGTTGGTCAAAAAGGTCCTCAATCCGCGGTAATGGGAATCGATTTTTCACCGTCAGCTTGTTCAACGCCCGGTAACCCACACACATGCGTAAACTACCGTCCTTTTTGTTCACAAAAAGGATCAGCGCACCGTACGGCGAGCTACTTGGCTCGATCGATCCTTTTGCAAGGTATTCTTTGATTTGGCGTTCGGCCTCTCGCCTTTCGACTGGACTAAGGCGATACATGGGTCTGAACGGAGGAGTCGCCTCCGGTTGCAGCGGAATCGTGTGGCCCATGTGTCTTTCTGGTGGAAGCCCAGCCGGTGGGTCTTGGAATACATCCGAGAACCCCGCCAATAGAGATCTGATCTCTTGTGGTGTGTCTTCCATCACGTCGTCCTCCACTTTCTGCATCTGAGCCAAGAAGTATCGATAACCTTGTCGAATACGTCTCTTGACCTGCATTGCAGACAAGCTAACATGGACTTTGAGTCGGGTCGGTGATAACTCCGTACTGGGAATCAACGTAAAGCGGCGTTGTCCTTTTCGAAGGATCAAACACTTTGATTCAAAGCACATTAGAGCCTTGTTGTCACGAAGCCAGGGATCGCCTAGCACCACGTCAAACGGGTCAAGAAGGTTGAGTACCTTCAACGTGACACTCTGTGTGTACCCTTCAATACAAATTTTTGCTTTACAAGTACCAATCACGGGTACCGTACGGTTGTCACCGACAACAACTGCGCCATTTGATGGCTCGTACTTCAGGCCAACCTGTCGGGTAAAGCCAAGGCTAACAAAAGAGTCGTCCCCTCCAGTGTCAGCAAGTACGTTCACGGGAGCACTAGCTAGGTGTCCTATGAACTGCATCGTCATGTTGCCTCCACTCTTCCGAGTGAACAGACTCGACGATGGTAAGCCGAGTTTGTGATAAACACGGAATCTGTACGACGGGGGTCGCAACTCTCATGATTCACCCACTCGAGTCCACATCTTCTGAGTACGTGTGAATTCGGCTAGCACCTTCCAGTCTTTAAATTTGTCTGGGTTGAAATCGTCGACTAAAGGTACTGCAAACGTGATTGAACTCATTGCTTTGAGGGCGTTTGCTTCAATCACTGTGTTACACAACTCTTGCACAGGGATTGGTGTCGCCACCACTAAGCAGGTTTGGTCATGCATCTCGTCTGGTGATGCAAGATTTAGTGGACAATGTCGATCAGCAAGTGCAGAATGAGGTTCAATGAGAGGGGAGAAAACAACAGAGAAATTTGAACTCGTCAAAAACTCAAATTACTTAACATCCTCGTCTGAAAACATGAACTCACACTCGTGATCGAGTTTTACCCCTGAGTGGTCCCCACTGACGTCACTCAGGGATGGGGAAAACCCGCCCCACGGCCCTGTCCATTACCACGGCCGGGCCCATTGCCACGACCGCGACCCTGTCCACGGCCTTTTCCGCGGCCTCCTGCTCCACCATCCCCACGAGGTGCCGCTGCTGCAGCTAGCGCCGCGGCCTCTTGTCCACCACCAGCAGCCTCAGGGCACTGAGCCCTAAAGTGGCCCGGCTGCATGCAGTTGTGGCAGAGCCCTTCGCGGAAGGCTGCGTTACAACGCTCACGCGCCGCCTGCAGCTCGTCATTCTTGCGGCTGCGCTTGTTGTTGGGACCCTTGTGTCCACCAGCCTTCTTGGCTGGAGGGTTTGTAGGCTGCTTGCCCTTGGCCCCGCCTCGCTGTCCGGCTGACCCACTAGCCCCAACAGCGTCCACGCGCATGTTGCGCCCCTGATGTGCACGCGCGTTCGGCCGTGCATCAGAGTAGTGTTTCGGGTTCACCGAATACACTTTGCTCATGTAGTCGCGCAACGCCCTCCAGCTTGTCCAAGCTTGGCCAGTGGCTGTCGTGGTGGTCTTGTCCTTCAGCTTCTCGCTGGTGAGACCATCACGCAAGTACTCCAACAGCATGCACTCCGGGTACTTGAATGTCTGAGTTCCATCGCCCTCGGTGAAGCTTTCGGCTTCCTCCACGAGTGCGGTGAACTCGCTCAAGGAGGATTCGAGCGAGCTGCCCAGCTACCTAAAGTCCTTGATCTTGTGAAAGGTGCGCTACGCCTCCTCACGTTGGGTGCACTTCTTGCACATGATCGCGCAGAAGGCCTCCCACGGCATGGGCTGCCACTCGAGGTGCGGCTGATGAGCAGTCCACTCCTTGACCACGTACTTGAAGAGTTTGTCTTCAAGCCGCATCGTGGCAAGGTCGCCCCACTGACTGAGTGGAGCCTTGTGGACACGTAGGACGTACTCCATGCGGTTCAGCCAGTCGGTCAGCTTCATGCCCTTCCGGAAGATCTCCACACTGTAGAGGAAGGACGTGTTCATGACCGACCCCGAAGTCGTCAAGGTAGGCAAGTTGTCGCTACCGCCGGCAGTGGCCTCCGCAGGTGTGGCACGCTGCACTTGCTACTGCATCCGCACCGGGGTCACGCTCTGTAATGCCTTGTCGAGGTCGTTGCATCGGCGGCTTGCCTCATGGGCGGCAAGGCGCTACAGCTGGCGATCACGGTCAAGGTCCGTGATGCTCTGCCCGACGTGGGCCAGCAGGTTGGCGAACACGAACTTGAGCTCTGATGTCGTCAGAGCATCGGCGATAGCCTCCAGGGCCTCGCGTTGTCCTTGTACCCTTACCCAGTGCAAGAGGGTACGGTTCGCGTACACGCCTCCAAGGAGTCCCACCTTTCGGAGGAGGCTGTCGTCAGCGACGACGCTCGAGTGGGCGCTGACTTGCCCCATTGCGGCCGCATCGTAGAAAGGAGGGTCCGCCCCCATTCCTCTGAGTGGTGCCGCATCTCCACCACCGGTGGTGATCTTGAGGCGGCCTGCGGCCTCGGCAGCAAATTCTGCGAGCCTATGACGGTCATTGCGAATTGCCTTCGCGGTGACGTCGTCCGGCTCGTTCTCGCGGGAACTTCCCGTGTGGCTGCTTTCAACGCCCTTGCTGCTCTCGGTAGTCTCGCTGCCGTCGGCAGCTTCAGGCGATGCGGCGGGCGTCTTGCCCTTCTCGAGCAATCGGCTCAAGTTTGTCGCATGACGATGGCGATGGTCGTGATCCTCGTCGCCTTCGCCATCGTCGACGTCGTGCTCTTCGTCGGGGTATCCCCCTGGAAGATCCTCCTCCATGGCATCATCCGTCGAGTGGGGGTCGCCCACGTGCACATTGACGTGCTCGTCAAGCACCCTTTTTGCCTCCGCACGTTGCTCGGTATCGCCGAGGTTGACGTCGGTTGCCTTCGGCGGTAGGGTTGCCCTTGGCGGTACAGTTGCCTTTGGGTTGGCAACCGTGCTCGCGGCGGCGGCTCCCAAAACTTGGAGTCCGCCGAGAGCTCGTGGTGAGGCCGTCACCACCTTGTCCTTGTTAGTCCTAGACGGTCCGGCACTTGCCATCCCGTCACTCGTGCAACTAGCACGTGAAGATTGTTGTGAGGATCACCCCACAACGAGGAGGAATCGCCTCCTAAGGCGTTGCTCTCACGACCGGTGAGGCAATTTCAATTCATATCTCTACTTGCCTAGGCCGCCACGTCAGCACAAGGTCGTGGATTTTAGACCTAGACTTCCTAAGCCATGACTCACGGCGATTGGCAAGCACTAGTGCCTAGGAAAACAGAAAATTACAATACAAGGATTTGACAAAAAGTGTGAGTACCGTTCACAAAGCTAGGACAAACGACAAGAGAGGAATTACACAATTCCTAGCAATTCCTCCAATCCTTCTTCTAGCTTCTTGTCTTCTTCCTGTCTTCTTGTCTTCCTTGGCCTCCTCTTGAGTCTTCTTTGCACGACTTGCGCCCTTTGGCGGCGTCCTCCTTGAGCCGGCGGCGTTGGGGGAGCCGCCAAAAGTCCCCAAGTTGTCACCCTCCTTTTCAGGGTTCTCTCAGGTCGTGAGAGTCCCTAAGCTTGGGGAGGGACGTTGTCCCAATTTTTGGATGAAGGAGGTTTGAAGGAGCCTTGAAAATGAGGAGGATTTTGTGGTTTTAGAGGTGGGAACTCCCCAACCTGCCCCACAAAATCCTCCTAGCCCCCTTGAAGTGTGGAGAGGCTGGAAGAAAGTGTCTCCACGAAGTACAACTTTTTTCAAGCTCTCTAACGCAATTTTCGGCGCTTCAATCCGTGAAGTGTGGATGCCGTAGTCCCTTCTGGCGTTTTTGCTACTACTTGCAGCTGCCGGCGGCATTTTATCTATGTCGTAGCCGCCGTTTGCGTCGAACCCTTGGTCGCGAGGGTCGTCTGGCTCTGAGAACCACTGTAACGGGCCGAGTCTCCAGCTCCTGCTCTGAAGTCGTCGTCGGAGTTCGCCGAATGGCGTTCTCAGTCCGCGTCAGGGGTTTACCCCCTTCGCAAGACTGAGGGGCAATCGTCATCAACGACCCGGAGCAGGGAGACTCAAATATTTTGAGTCTCCAAAGGCCCATTTCCGTTTTTAACCAAACCCCTGGTTTTGGGACCCGAACCGGGGGTTTTTACCTTGAACTCGGGTGTTCGCACGAGTTATTCCGTTTGTTTTATGTCGGAGTTCATCGTGAACGAACTTCGAATTTCGTTTTGTCGTCCTGGCGCGAAATCATCGCGTGCGAGGCACGCTGGCGATTTCGCGCCAGCAAATTAGACCTCACCCTCGCTCCCCCTATCCCTCGCCCTCTCTTGCTTGTTTGCAAGGAGGGCGAGGGGGGGGGGCGAGGGCACGAGGCCACGAGGCCTCGCCCTCGAGGCCCTCGTGGCCTCTCAGCCGCCGATCGGGCTGAGGCCGCGATCGGCGGCTGGTGGCTAGCCGGCCGATGGCCGGCCGGTCACTTGGCCGGCCGCCGGCCGTCTAGCCGGTCGGCAGCGAGCTGGCCGGCGGCCAGCGAAGTGCTGGCCGCCGGCCAGCCCTCGCTGACGCGAGGGGTGGTGCGCAACCACCCCTCGCTTCAGCGAGGTGGGAGGGCCGAACCGGCCCTCCCGCTACATGGTCACTATGCGGAATCAGAAATAGGATAGTTTTTTAACGGCAAAAATGCCGATTCCCCCCCTGTTTTGGTACCCATGACCCTCATATACCCCTCCGTCGGAACAAAAAGCCCCATATACCCCTTCGTCGGAACAATAAGCCCCATTTGCCCCTGTCTGGCAAAAATAAGCCCCATCCGCCCCCAAGTTTTCACCATGCTCAAACAGCGACGCATGTCGCTGGTTAAGCATGGCGAAAGCCGGCATGCTTGGGAGAATGCGGGCCTCCATTGTGGCTGTCGCGATGGAGGGCCGTGATAGTTTCGAGGGGTGGGGTGTGTGGGAGGGGGGGGGGGGGTTTNCCCTGCCCCTGTCAACCCACCTGCCCGCCGATCGAGGCCCTCACAATTGAGGACCGCGATGGTACGGGCGGCCGGTGGGCTGCCGGGAGGCGGGCGTGAGTGTGGTGGGGGGATGGGGGGGGGGGGTGGGACTTCGCCACCCCGTCGGACGGGCATGCGTAGGATTCCCCCCTCCATGAATGGGGAGTAAAAAATCCATGTATGTTTTATTTTACATTTTTCTCAACTTCATACCCGCGTTTGATGTACAAACCATTGAAAAACCCACCCCCTAATTACACCCGGGTTTTAGGGTTCAGTTAAAGGGGCACCTGCTGGGCCCCGCGGCAGCGGGGCCCAGCAGGTCCCCCTTTAGCTCATGGGGAGTCCTCGACCCCCCTAGCAAACTTCTTACAAACCACTTACGAAAAATCACAAACCCTTTTATTAACGAGTTTGTGATGATTGGGTAAAAGATGTGACGTCAGAATGTCGACGCCGCATTCATGCGACGTCGACATGCTCTCTTTTGACAAACAAGAGGGGTATATTGTTGATTTTTTACACCTGCAAAGTCGCATCCGTATCAAAGGGGCGGATCAGGTTTATTGTTCCGACGTAGGGGCGGATGGGGTTTATTGTTCCGAGCGAGGGGGGGATCAGGCTCATTGTCCCGAACGATGGGTATATGGTCATTCCGCCCGTTTTTAAATGGGCGAAATAGCTCTAATATCCACATTCCCGAAGGGCGGACCCTCCCATATCCAAACGCGGAATTCTATGTCCCCCATATCCAGCACTTTAAAATATAAGAACGAGGTATCCTCCTCCCTCGCCATGCTCGATCAACGACATGCGTCGCTGATCGAGCATGGCGAGGAGGGTCATGTGACCGTCGCTCGTTCGCGACCCTCGCTCCCTCGCGAGGTCGCGATCGAGCGAAAACGCCCATTTCAGATTTTTCATTTTTTTTATGGCACACACAAAACCTTAGGTTTGCGAGACAAACACCTTCAAACCCAGCCCCGAATTACATTCGGGGTTGAGGGTTTTATTTTTTTGCGCAGGCATCTGCTGGGCCCCGCGGCAGCGGGGCCCATCAGATGCCCTTTCAACGCATGGGGTGTGTCGGACCCCTCACGCAAACCCCACGCAAACCCCTCCCTCGAACAATCACAAACACCTCAAACGTGGGGTTTGTGNCGAGACAAACACCTTCAAACCCAACCCCGAATTACATTCGGGGTTGAGGGTTTTATTTTTTTGCGCAGGCATCTGCTGGGCCCCGCGGCAGCGGGGCCCATCAGATGCCCTTTCAACGCATGGGGTGTGTCGGACCCCTCACGCAAACCCCACGCAAACCCCTCCCTCGAACAATCACAAACACCTCAAACGTGGGGTTTGTGATTGTTCAAGGGATGTGATGACGTCATCCATCCGAAGCTGCATTTCATGCAGCGACGGCATGGTGTTCGCGTGCTTTTTTTTGGATACGTCGTTGTTTTTCTGCGACCGGTGGATGTTTCGTTGTTGAAGTGCTTGCTCGCTGGATATGGCGTTGTTAAAGAGCGGTCACTGGATATGGGAGGTTTATTCACGAAATCGATGGGTATATGGTCACCCCCCCCTTTTTAAGTCGTGTTTTCCTCCACCATGCCTGCGCGCACTGACGCCTGTTGTACCGCTATGTAGGCAGGACTCCAGGTGGTGGCAGCACCGGTGGTCCGTGGTGGGTGGCGTCGGAGGCATGTGCACGAAGGACAGCTCCATGGGAAGCGGTGATCTCACTTGTCAACGCTCTGCAGAGCGGTGCAGGTCAACCGTGGCGGAAGGCATCATCTGACGAGGAGACGTGGTGTGGCTGCCCGGACGCTGATGCGGAACCGACAGGAGTGAAGGCGACTGCGCGGTGTAGCGAAGAGGTTGGAGGAGAGGGAGAGGGAGAGGGAGAGGGAGAGGGAGNAATGACAAATGACAGGTCCAGGGCATAAATACCTGCCGCGGCGCACAGCGGGTGTCGCACGCGGCAGTCCTAGATCTGTCCTAAAACCGGCCTAAAACCACTGTTTTGGCCGTAACTCTACACACACATGTCAGAATCCTGCGCCGTCTGAACCTAGACGTGCAGAATCAAAAGACGCACGCAACGACTGGTCACATGCATGCATCCATCGACTGACAGCGAGTATATAATGCAAAAACATGCAAATGGGTCTCATGCCCAGTCCGCCGAAAGGCGCCTGCAAGACGTAGAAGGCACAGCAAGGAGTCCCGGTGACATCTGGGGCTCTGGAGCAGTGGTCGGTCACCTCCAGACGGGTAGGCCGCCGCCTGTCGTCGCGCCGGTGTCACCAGGGCCGCCTGCCTCAGGGATCTGCACGAGTATGGACACGGCCGAGTGGTCACAGTAAACTGTACAGAAACGGCACAAATCACAACAGACCTTCATATACCCCTCCGTTGGAACAAAAAGCCCCATATACCCCTTCGTCGGAATAATAAGCCCCATTTGCCCCTGTCCAGCAAAAACAAGCCCCATCCGCCCCCCAGTTTTCACCATGCTCAAACAACGACGCATGTATCTGATTAAGCATGGCGAAAGCTGGCATGCCTGGGAGAATGCGGGCCTCCATCGTGACCGTCGCGATGGAGGGCCGTGATAGTTTCGAGGGGTGGGGCGTGTGGGGGGGGGGGGGGGGGGGT
>SZWC01000395.1:256007-268506 GCA_023375785.1 Penium margaritaceum
CTCTCTCTCTCTCTCTCCCTCTCTCTCTCTCTCCCTCTTTCTATGCCTCCAACACCTGGCACCTTAAAAACGGGGCATGCCCTTCCGTTGCCTCAAGCATTGCTCAGTTTTGAGTTGAGCTGTCGTTTTGGGCGAGGACAAAGGTGTCGTGATGGTGTGAGCAAATGAACAGCTCCAGTTTCACCGCAGACTTAGGCACAGACGTGGTGAAAGTGCTTCTTTGTTTGATGGGAGAAGCGGCAACACTCACTCTGACGCAGCAGCCGTGTGCGGCTCAGATTGGGTTGCGACTTGACACGGCTGCAGAAGGTGGAGGTGGCTGCTTCAGCAGCTGATGCTCCGTATCTCAAAGCCGTTGGATGTGGGTTTTTGTCTCATCTGCGAGCGCAAGCGAAAGTCCGCGGCCGCGCGGAATCACGGCGGTCGCTGACGCTGGCTGTGTGTTGCCGACCTGGCATGATCCAACTCGCACAGTCCTCTCCTTCTGCCTTCTCCAACCACCTTGCTTCTGCCATCTTCAACCACCCTGCTTCTGCCTTCTCCGGGTGCTGTGCTTGTGCTGCTGCAGATGCGCCGACCACCAGAGTAAAGCACGTGGTGAGCTTCGACGACGACGACGATGAGGTGAGGGGATCACCCTCAGGAAACGCGTCCACCGGGGGGTCAGCCGGCGGCGGCCACGCATCGGGTGCTGGCGCAGCACAACAAGCTGCGCGCTCGTCAGGGGGGGTGGCCAATTGGTCCGTCTGTGGTGGGGAGAAGCAGGCGCAGAAACGGGACAGAGGGGAAGACTCGAATGGGAGGATTCAGGGGAAGAGGAGGAAGAATGGCCGAAAAGAGCATCACAAANCAGATGCGCCGACCACCAGAGTAAAGCACGTGGTGAGCTTCGACGACGACGACGATGAGGTGAGGGGATCACCCTCAGGAAACGCGTCCACCGGGGGGTCAGCCGGCGGCGGCCACGCAGCGGGTGCTGGCGCAGCACAAGCTGCGCGCTCGTCAGGGGGGGTGGCCAATTGGTCCGTCTGTGGTGGGGAGAAGCAGGCGCAGAAACGGGACAGAGGGGAAGACTCGAATGGGAGGATTCAGGGGAAGAGGAGGAAGAATGGCCGAAAAGAGCATCACAAACCCAAGCACAAGAGGAAGAAGGGGAAGAACAAGAGGCGTGGTGACGATTGAGGAGTTGAACACGTGCAAGTGCACTTCCACGGGAGGAGTTGAACATCGCACTTCCACGTGATTTGACGCACGTGGAAGTGCCACCAATCCCATTCCACCCTTCTCGACTACTCACCTTGCACCCGACGCAGCCAAACTCGTACGTGGTACATATGCATGGTGGGACCAGGCTGCGCAAGTGTGTGACCATTGTCCGTAAGATTTCTGCCCTAGACTCAGCTACCAAAAGATTAGTGGCATCACCTCTGAACATGTTGTTAGAGTTTCAAATTGCAGACCTGGACTTTGGCTTGACCATTGGCATGGCTATGCAGGCAAGGGTTGTCTTGTGCCAATAATGACGTGTGCCCAGACATGCTAGAGGACCTCCTGATCCTGTTTTCTTGGCTGAGCGACGCTGTCTCGACAGGTTGGCACGATGTAAGGCAGTGCTCGAGCGAAGATTAAGGACTCAAGAAATATAGAGACGCACTCTTAGGGTACATAACCGCTCGGATGGGTAACAATGGACAAGAACACAAGCCATGCAGATTCATGACAGCGACGCATGCGACAATGTCTCTTTGCCCTAAAATCAACTTGAAAACCCCTGTTTGGGGCATGGCTCTATAGGTACTTGCCTCAGCAACATGTCATATGACCTTGGGTGAAACTTAAGTCGGATGAAGCAGAGCCATATATGTCGGTGTAGGTACAGTCACCTATTGACTAAGGATGTCTAGTAAGGATGGTGACACAAGGGACCCATGGCTACGCAGAGATCACAGTGCAAGAAAACCTTGTCTGGGGAATAGTAGAGTCAACAATGGAGCGGGAGTCACGGGCTGGCGAGCTCTTAGCAGCCGGTTGACCATGTTGGTGTGTGGGCTTTGGCCTGACACCCTTGTGAGGACAGCGTGGTTAGTTTGTGTCTGGCACATTGCTCCCGTTGAGGTTATGCTTCTTGTGATTTGTGACGATCCTGTCGACCAGTACAATTTACTGTGACCACTCGGCCGTGTCTATACTCGTGCAGATCCCTGATGTGGACCCTGGAGGCACCGGTGCGTCATCTGGTGGCGGACTACCATCCTGGAGGTGACCGACAGCCGTTTCAGAGCTCCGGACGCTACCCGAGACCTCTTGCAGTTTTTTTGCAGCACACAGGAGTTTATCGGTGGACAGGCCGCGGGCCCGATTTGCATGTTTTTGTATTGTGTGTCCACTGCTTGATGCCGGATGCATGCATGTGACCAGTTGTAGCGTCCGGCTTTTGATCTTGCACGTCTAGGTTCAGACGGCGTAGCATTCTGACATGTTTGCGCAGAGTTACGGCCAAAACAGTGGTTTTGGGCCGGTTTTAGGACATCTTGCACTGCCGCGTGCGACACCCGCCGTGCGCCGCGGCAGGTAGTTATGCCATGGACCTGTCATTTGTCATCTCTCTCTGCAAATGCTATTGAAGCATTCTGACACTGCCTTGTGTCTCCTAGCCAGGCCCTTGCCGTTGTGTGCACGACTTGTGACTGTCGTCACTGTCCGACCACGCATTGACGCCTAGTCAGCGGCTGTGTCGCTAGGAAGCTTCCACACATTTTCTCATGGTATCAGAGCGGTGAGACAGTTCTCATCGAGCTGCGCAGCAGAGACGCAGCAGAGCAGCAACAGTGAGAGTCACAGCTACAGCAGATCCACAGGGACCCATCAACGACACCAGACCGCCGACGACGTCGCTCACCACCTCCATGTGAGACTGCAGTCGCCAGCTGCATTTAGCAACAGCAGTAGCAGTGCAGCAGAGTAGCACCACAGCAGCAGCGGCAGCAGCAGCTTCGGCAGCAGCGCATGGCGGCAGCACCACAACAGCTGCGTGCGGCGGCAGCAGCTCAGTAGCAGCGACACCACCATAGCAGCTGCGTGCGGCGACAGCAGCACATCAGTAGCGGCAGCAGTAGCAACGGCGTCAGCAGTAGCAGCGGTGGCAGTAGCACAGCAGCAGAGCAGCAGCAGCGGCAGCGGCATCAGCAGCAGCGGAAGCGGCATCAGCAGCAGCGCAACAGCAGCAGCGGCAGCAGTAGCAGCAGCGGCAACAGCAGCAGCATAGTAGCAACAGCGGCAGCAGCACGCGGTGGCTGCAGCAGCGTGCAGCAGTCGCAGCGCGCAGCAGCAGCAGCAGCAGCAGCATCAGCATGCGGCTGCTGCCACAGCCGCGCACTCAGCGGCCAGGCGGCCGCTCCGCACGCAGCCGCGCGGCTGCTGCTGCAACTGACGACGTAGCAGCAGCAGCAGCCGAGCGGAAGCTACTGCGCAGCTTTCGCGCAACTCCCGTGCGGCTGCTGCGGAGCAACCGCCAGCTCTCGTAGCAGTCACGAGGGTTGATAGCAAAAAAAAGAGAAAAAAAGGGGCGAGCTGACGTCAGCATCTTGACTTGCTGACATCATCAGGTTTTGCTGATGTCAGCATTTTTCTGCTGACGTCAGCACCTGACTTGGTGAAATACTTGGTCGGAGGGTCAAAAGTTGCCAGCATTAAAAATGTTTGAGAAACGCTCACGGTTCTACAATTCAACCACTTTGACGTCTCGGCCCATAATGAGCGGCACCATGGCTCCGTCCGACGAGAAGGGAAAAGGGGTGATAGATCCCTCTTCCTCCTCCTCAGGGGTCATGAGCCCACGTTCGCAGGCCATTGAGGACCTGCGGAGCCAGCAGGACGAGATGCGTCGACTGCAGCAGGAGCAGACTGACGCCATCCGTACACTCACCGAGCTCCTTCGAGGTCATTCCACGACTCCGCGACAGACTTCTGAGGGCGCGGCCGGGGTTGTACCCTCTACATAGCAGTCAGCTCTAGCACCGGAGATAGGAGTTGGAGCCGACCAGCCACCTCTTGAGCCTTGGGACGAGGATCCAGACATGCCAAGCATGGAGGGCGACTCCCCTGAGCGCGAGATTCGTATGCTTTAGGAGCGTATCCGTGAGCTTCAGACGAGCTCTCGGCCCCCACACACATCCCGCTTTCCGGAGCTTCGATCGTCGCTTGACCTCCACCCCAGCGACTTCCCTCTTCCCGGCGTCTTTCCCATCTCTCGTCCTTCCCAGCCTGTGGTTGCTCTCCCTACGGAGCGGCAACCCAAGGATTTCGAGATGTCGCCTCCCCGTTATGTCAGCGAGGACGGCTTTGACTGCTGGGAGATCCTCTTTCAGGTCTGGGCCACTTCAGAGGGCGTGTGACCTTACTACCACAGCCCGTATCAGACTACAGACTGAGCTCAGATGCTCACAGCGGCTAGGGCGATGCGCGGGCTCCTCTACGCCATGCCACACGAGACTGTCGTTGACTTCCGCCCGTTCCTTGGCGAGGCGGGCACAGGCACCGGCGCTGATCCACGNCGGTATGTCAGCGAGGACGGCTTTGACTGCTGGGAGATCCTCTTTCAGGTCTGGGCCACTTCAGAGGGCGTGTGGCCCTACTACCACAGCCCGTATCAGACTACAGACCGAGCTCAGATGCTCATAGCGGCTAGGGCGATGCGCGGGCTCCTTTACGCCATGCCACGCGAGACTGTCGTTGACTTCCGCTCGTTCCTTGGCGAGGCGGGCACAGGCACCGGCGCTGATCCACGCAGGACCTGGGATCTAGCGCTATCCCTGCTCGCTACAAAGACGCATGCCACCCGCGCTGCACACATCCGTGCCTTTCATTCCCTTCGCCAGGGGCCTACCGAGCCCGCAGCAGACTACTGGCGACGCGCTATGCGCATCTACACGCGCCTTGGGACTTCAGGGGGTACACAGCTGTGGGCGCTCCGCACGATCATGCTCGGGGTTCACCTTGAGCACACCGACATCCTCACGCGGTACATCGACGCCATGCTCGAGCCCTTTTCGGCCTCACTGCAGCTTCTTCCCTGGGCGCACCAGCTTTTCCTCCAGGTGACTTCAGCCCGTGAGGCAGACGTGGCTCATCAGGAGACCTCCATTCCTGTAGCAGTCGTTGCATCACCATCGACGCCCCTCCTACAGACCTCTTCTCCATCCTCCGCCTCGTCATCATCCTCCCCTTCCACCCTAGCTACACCGACTCAGACACAGGGTGTCACGGCAGCATCACAGGGGAAGAAGGGGCAAAGAAAGCGCGGCTCGGGCCAGCAGCAGCAGCAGTTGCAGCCGTCATCGGGCAGTTTTTGTGGACGTTCCGTTCACTGCCACAACTGTGGAGGTGCCCATCGCTACACCGAGTGCCAGCAGCCGCTTGACTGGGCACGGATTACTCGCGGGCTCCAGGCTGTGCACACACTCCGGTCTACATCGAGCAGCACATCCTCCAGACGCACGACAACCATGACCGCAGCAGATCCCGCTTCTTCACCAGCGACCAGCAGCGACCCCGACCCACGTGACCGCACCATCGCCGAGCTCCGCCACCTTTTGGCGCTCCGCTTTCAGGGAGGTGCGAGTGTGTTGTCATAGCCGGGTGGCTCACAGACTGTCGGTCCGTTTGTTCTGGTGACCCGGGATGACTCATGTGGGGGGGCTAATTCGGCATGTGATGATGGGCCTGACTGTAGAGATTGGATTCATGAGTCTCACCGTTGTGCCCTTCGTCGTTCCTCCCCACCTGCTGCCCAGCGTCTGTCCAAGGCCGAGTGTTCCATTGCCCGTTGTACAGTGACGTCCTCCAGTCGTGATTCCGGTGGCACTTGGATCATCGATTCCGGTGCTACTCATCACATGACGTGTCGTCGTAGTGACTTCGTTGTTCTTGGCCCTGTTACATCTGCCCGTTCCGTCTGCACAGGCTCTGGTCTGTCCTTGCAGGTCCAAGGTGTTGGGGTCGTATTTTTCGATGGTCCTTCTGGCCCCTTGTATGTTTCCGAGGTGCTGTTTGTGCCTGAACTTGAGCTCAGTTTGCTTTCTGTCCGTGCTTGCACACTGATGGGACTCTCTCTGGAGCACACTTCCGACTCCGTGACTGTGACTGCTATTGACACTCATAACATTGTTCTCCGTGCCTCTGTTGTGGATGATCTGTATCGTGTCTCCTGGACTTCTGCTCCTTGCTTTTCCTCCCCTTTAGCTCGTGTTTTTGTCACTGGTGTCCTGTCTCCTAGTCACCAACGATTGCTTCATCGCCGTCTGTGTCATGTGGGCTCCGACCCTGTGTCGAAGCTCATTCGGACACAGCCTGCTCTCGGTCTTGATGCGGCTTTTTTCGAGAAGCCGCCCAATACCGACTGCCTCTTCTGTGTCCAGGGTAAGATGCATCGCTGCACTTACCCTGACTCTCGCTCTCGCGCCCTTCGCCCTCTCGAGTTAGTCCATTAAGACCTTCTTGGTCCTCTTCCTGTCGAGTCTTTGTCCGATCGGGGTCAATACGTCCTGACCCTGACTGATGATTTCACCCGGATGCGGTGGGTCTACAGCCTGTGTGAGAAGAGTGACGTTGCTCTCGCGGTTTGCCTCTAGCTAGTGATGGCTGAGCGTCAGTCCCGCTACACTCTGCACACCTTCCGCTCGGATCGTGGTGGCGAGTTTCTAGGCGAGATGGATAGTTTTTTCGCCGAGCACGGGATTTTTCACCAGGTCTCCGAAACTGCTACTCCTCAGCAGAACGGTGTTTCTGAGCGTTGGAACCGTACCATGGAGGATGCGGCTTGCGTTATNCTGACTGTTGACTTCACCCGGATGCGGTGGGTCTACAGCCTGTGTGAGAAGAGTGACGTTGCTCTCGCGGTTTGCCTCTAGCTAGTGATGGCTGAGCGTCAGTCCCGCTACACTCTGCACACCTTCCGCTCGGATCGTGGTGGCGAGTTTCTAGGCGAGATGGATAGTTTTTTCGCCGAGCACGGGATTTTTCACCAGGTCTCCGAAACTGCTACTCCTCAGCAGAACGGTGTTTCTGAGCGTTGGAACCGTACCATGGAGGATGCGGCTTGCGTTATGCGATCCAAGTGCGGTCTCCCTGAGTCCTTCGCTTTTGAGGGCTTCGCTTACATGACTTGGGTCTGGAACCGCCTCTCGCACGGTCCCCTTCCGGACCACGTTAAATCGTATGTGCTTTGGTTGGGTCACTGTGCTGACCTACGCCTCGCTCGCGATTGGGGATCCTTGGCTTCTGTGTCGTACACCGAGGACCAGCAGGGGTCCAAGGTCTCACCGCGGGACCGCTTGCGTGCCTTCGTTGGCATCTCCCCACGGTCAAAGGCCTGGCACTTTTGGGACCCTGCTCGTCGTTGCATTGTTGAGTCCCGTGACGCGCTCTTCTTTGAGTCACTCACCTACCGTTATCTGACATCGATTACGTCGCTGTCTGTCACCCACATTCCTACGTGTGAGGTCTCTCGTCGGATGGGGGAGTAAGCGCCTGCGAGCACCCCTCGCCAGGCTGATGTGTCCGTTTGAGCTCCCTCCACTTCGCGGTCTCTGGCTCTTGATGACCCAGCGATCATCGCTGTCGGCCCAGAGACCTTTCCAGCACCGCCGGCTTCTACCCCCGTTCCTGCGCATCCCTCACGTACCCATGATCCTACACCTGTGCGTACTCCTGTGTCCGTACCTGTGTCCGCCGGTACTCCTGCCTCTGTGCATAGCCCTGCCTCACCTGCTCCTACTGTCACCCCGAGTCACATGTCTCCCACACCCGCATCCCCTCGTACGGCACCACCAGCTCTCTTGCCTCAGTCCTCCCCAGCTGTGCTTATGGCTGTTTCTGAGCCTGAGCTGCGCCCCTCGAGCCCAGGTTACTCCCGTGAGCTTGGCGGTCGTCTTCGACCGTTGGACTACGGAGCGCAGCGAGTGCGTGGTCCTGCACCAGGCGCTCCACTCGTAGTATCATGAGTGGCGATCCCAGCACAAAGACCCTAGGCTTGAGTGTCCGCAGTGAGCACACAGAGGTACACCTAGTGTGTCCCATAGGACACGATCTCGTCACTCGCGAGTTCCACATTACTTGTGATGCAGCACCCGATCTTGTGGTCGTCAGACCTAGCACTGAGGCATGCGCTCTTGCCACGTAGAGCTCCCCCTCTTTGGCGCCTGACCCGGGCACACTGAGGGAAGCTCTCTCATCACAGGATGCTGATGCAAGGCATGTTGCCAGCGAGGATGAGCTCCACGCCATCCGAGAGCACGGAGTTTACGAGCTAGTCGACCTTCCACCTGGGAGGAAGGCTATTCAGGTCAAGTGGGTCTTTCGCAAGAAAGTGAAGCCAGATGGCTCACCGGAATGCCACAAGGCTCGCTTGTTTGTCAAGGGGTACTCTCAGATTGAGGGCCTCAATTACACTGACACCTTCGCCCCTGTCGGCTGCATGACCTCAGCTCGAGCTGTGTTTGGTGTAGTGGCTTAGCATGACTAGGAACCACACCAGATGGACGTCAATAATGCGTTCCTCCATGGCTCTTTGGATGTGGAGATCTACGTGGCTTAGCCATCCAGCTTTGAGGACACTGACAAGGTTTGGCGCTTGTGCAAGTCCTTGTACGGCCTCAAGCATTCTCCTTTGTGTTGGAACCAAGAGATCACTGGGACCCTGACTCGTGCGGGATATGTTCAAAGTGAGGCAGATCCCTCTCTCTTCATCCGACGGACGCCTGAGCGGTTCACCGCCATCCTGGTCTATGTCGATGACCTTCTGATCACGTCTCCTTCACTGGAGGCCGTGAAGGAGGCCAAGGCTGTCCTCCAGACTCCCTTCAGGATGAAGGACCTTGGTTCGACAGCGGTGTTTCTTGGCATGGAGATCGTGGGAGACCGCAGACGTCGTACTCTACTACTGCATCAGGCCCGATACGCACGGGTTGTGGGGGAGCACTTCAGTCACCTCCTCGGCACAGTACCCACGGCCTCCACACCTCTCACACCTGACAGGCAGGATGCCCTGAAGATGGAGGATCTCACACAGCTGGGCGAGATAGTGGATGTGACCCTGTTCCTCCGTCTCATCAGATCTCTGATTTACCTGGCCACTACCACACGTCCTGACATCGCATTTGCCTTCAACCTCCTTGCCCAGTTTTTGTAGGCTCCACGCACTAGAGCCCTTCACGCGGCTGTGCGAGTGGTGCGGTACATGGTCTCCACACCGTACCTCGGACTCTCCTTTCGCCGGCAGCGTTCAGTGGTCCTTGACGGCTACACCGACAGCGACTGGGCCTGGAGCCCAGATGGATGCAGTCACACCGGTTACGTGTTCCTGCTCGGTGGGACCGCTGTGTCCTGGTGCAGCAGGAAGCAGGGCTGCATTGCACGTAGCTCATTGGAGGCAGAGTACGTTGCTCTGGGTGCAGGGGCTACTAAGGCGGTATGGTTGCAACGCCTGTTCCATGAGCTTGGCCAGTCAGTACCCGCTATCGTGCTTTGCTGCGACAACTAGAGTGCTCTTGCCATCGCGGAGAACTCTGGTGTATTTCATGCTCGCACAAAGCACATTGCGGTTGAGCACCACTTCATGCATGATCTGGTGGAGCGACACGTAATTTTCGTCATTTGGGTTGGCACTGACATGCAGCGTGCTCACTTGTTGACGAAGGCACTAGCATGCGGAAAGTTCCTCATGGCCATTCATTCTGTTGGACTTCGCCCCTTGCCTAAGAGTGGTTGAGTGTAGGGTGTGTCCGTGTCCGTGTCACACTTGTTGTTGCACTTGTTTTTGTACTTATCTCAGTGCTGCACGTATATGGACATGCGTACCATCGGGTCATGGGGGAGTGTTGTGATTTGTGACGTTCATGTCGACCTTTACAGTTTACTGTGAGCACTCGGCCATACTCGTGGAGATCCCTGATGCAGACCCTTGAGGCACCGGTGCGTCATCCGGTGGCGGACTACCATCCTGGAGCTGTCCGACGACCGTTTCAGAGCTCGGGACGCTACCCGGGACCTCCTATAATTTTTCTACAGCACACAGGAGTTTATCGGTGGACTGGTCACGTGCACGATTAGCATGTTTTTGTATTGTGTGTCCAACGCTTCATGTCCGATGCATGCATGTTACCAGTCATAGCATCCGGCTTTTGATCTTGCACGTCTATGTTCAGATGGCGTAGCATTCTGACATGCCTGCGCAGAGTTACGGCCAAAACACTGGTTTTGGGCCAGTTTTAGGACAGAACTTGCACTGCCGCGTGTGACACCCCCCGTGCGCCGCGGCACGTACTTATGCCATGGACCTGTCATTTGTCATCTCTCTCTGCAAATGCTATTGAAGCATTCTGACACTTTGCCTTGTGTCTCCTAGCTAGACCCTTGCCGTTGTGTGCACAACTTGTGATTGTCGTCACCGTCCGACCAAGCATTGACGCCTAGTCAGTGGCTGTGTCGCTAGAAAGCTTCCACGTATTTTCTCAATGCTGGTCAAGACCCGTGCACCTGGTGAATTGTACTGGTGTGACGTGGAGACCCATCGCCTCCATGTGGTACATATGTTCCATGCATGCGAGCGGGTGTGGTCGAGACCCGGATCCGGGAGACATGTTCCAAGGGTCATGAGGAGACCTTGTTGCTTTGTACCTCTTGTGTGATGTTTGGTACATGCGTGTGTGGATTATGTGTTGCACGGTCGAGACCCGGGCACTTGGTGAGTTACACCATTGTCTCAAGGAGAGCTTGTATTATGGTTGGTGTTTACGACGGACAGTGAGTGTAGCCCCTCACTTGTCATTGCGGTGACGGATGTGTCAGCCAGGGGGAGTGTTGGTTTTTGTGGCTTCCACCCGTCACTAGCGATGACACGGTGATTATCCGTATACCGAGTACTGGTGATATGGAACGACATTACTGGAGAGCATGACGACATGATCCATGGTGCGGACGCAGCTGGCGCCAGGGCACCGACGAGTGGTGGCTCCGTGCACTACCAGCTGCCAGACACCTGCCACGACATTCCGAGTGCTTGCCGGGGTCCTTTCTGGATTTTCTGCAGACGCTAGAGTTTTCTCGGTGGACTGGCTCTCGAGCCCGATTTGCATGTTTTTCATTGTCTGTCCACCGATTGATGCCAGATTTGTGCGTGTGACCAGTTGTAGCATCCGACTCGAGATTCTGCATCTTTAGGCTCAGACGGTGGTGCGTTCGGATACATGTGTGCAGGTTTATGGCCAAAACAATGATTTTAGGCCAGTTTTAGGACAAACTGACACTGCGCGTGCGTCACTTGCCGTGAGCCACATCAGTTATTCATGTTGTTTTCTTGTCGGTTATCATCTCTCTCTGCGATTATATTCAGATTTGAGCTTCTTGACACTCTGTGCGTGTCCCTACCAAGACCCTTGCAGTTTTTGCCTCTGACTTGTGACCGTTGTCACACATTGACCTAGCGATGACGCCTAGTGTCGGGGCAAGTGGTTAGGAAGGTTCCTAGAAGCTTCTCTTGGTATCAGAGCAGGCGAGTCATAGCTGGTGCTGGTGCAGAGTTGAGACGTAACAGTAGTAGCAACAGTGAGTGGCAGCAGCAGTAGCCACCCACAAAAGCAGCTACAAATCCTGTGAGGACCCATTCCAGGTACGTTGCAGTAGAGGCAACGGCGGCAGCAGCACGTAACATCGGCAATGGCAGCGGCCGTTTGAGCTGCATGCAAAAGTAGCAACCAACGGCGGCAGCAGCCACAGTAGCCAGGGAGGCAGCAGCAGCCACAACCACTACAGCCAATGCGGCAGCAGCAATCGCAGCCTCGCAGCTGAGCCATCGCACAGCAGTAGCAGCAGCCACACGGCTGCTCACCAGGAGTTGTGCAGTGGCCGTAGGACAGCACAGCAACAGGGCACTACACCAGTAGCGTGCCAGCTGCTTTTACGCAGCAGCCTTGTAACAGTAGGAGCAGCAGCCACGCGGCTGCTCACCAACAGCCGTGCAGCAACAGCAGGGTAGCGTAGCAGCTGCGTGCCAGCAGCCGTTGCGCAACAGCCTAGCAGCAGTAAGTAGCAGCTGTGTGCAACAATAGTGGTAGCACTGCCTTGCAGCAGCCATAGCAGCTGCAACAGTAGCAGCACCGCGCGGCAGCAGGAGCACCAGTAGCGGCGGTGGCGAGCAACTGCAGCGTGTAGTCGCAGTTGCACACGCGCATAGGAGTAGCAGCACGCATAGCAGGGGCAGCCAAGGCGGCAGCAGCACCTGCTGCTGCCCCCATTGCTACGACGGGAAGCTGTCTTGCAGCTTCTCGTGGCAAGGTCACGGCGAGCTCACAACAAGCCTGCGGCAAGCTCGTAGTGAGCTCGCGGTGACCAGCGAGCCCGCCAATCGGCGAGCTCGTCTGATCGACGAGCTCGCCGCGAGGGTCGAGCCAGGCAGCCAAAAGAAAAAAAAAGGAAGGAGGGGGAGAGGACACGGGGGGGGGGG
>SZWC01000395.1:276501-304327 GCA_023375785.1 Penium margaritaceum
CCAGGTCGCCATTGAGAAACGCGGTTTTCACGTCCATTTGGTGGATTTCGTAGTCGCGTGCCGCTGCCACCGAGAGGATAGTACGGATGGAGGCAAACATGGCAACTGGTGCAAAGATCTCGTCGTAGTGCTCCCCTTTTCTCTGGGCATATCCTTTCGCCACCAGCCGCGCCTTGTACCGCTCCACCTTCCCCTCCTTTGTGAGCTTCTTCCGGAAGATCCACTTGGAGCCGATGATTTTCTCGCCCTCCGGCCGGTCAAGCAGCTCCCAAGTGCCATTCTCCTCGTGGGAGGCAAGCTCAGATTTTATTGCTCCCTCCCACTCAGCCCCATCCTTCCGCTGTAGTGCCTCCTTTACAGATTGAGGCTCCTCTTGCGTGAAGAAGGCTCGTGCAAACCCAGTCCAAATGCCCTTGTTGGCATCATACCATTTTGTCCTTCTTCGCACACGGTTACTTGTGCGGGGCTCTTGAGGCGGTTTTTGTTGTTGTTGTTGTTGTCCCTCTTTGGCGCCATCCTCTCCAAGAGACTGCTCCCCTTCTCTTGGAGACCTTGGAGACATCTGTTGACTCCCCACCTCCACGTCCATCTCCGGTGCTTCGGATTCCTCATCCAAACTGGCTGGAATAAAGTCTGCCGCTCGCCCATCCCTCAGGCGATGCTCTCCGGTTGGTGGTGATGCGAGGACGTCACCCTCATTCACGTCCTCCGGCGTCTCCCCCTCAAGGAGTGGCATCCACTCCCCCTTCTTGGAGAGACCTGCCTCCTTGTCTGTCAAACGGCTTTTCTCGTCGAACGTGACGTCGCGACTCCGCACAATCTGCTGCCTCCTTGGGTCAAAGAGCCGATACGCCTTGCTTCCGCTCTCATATCCAAGGAAGATACACCGACGGGTACGCGGGTCCAGCTTGCTCCGTCCCTCGCGTGCCTGCACCATTGCATGTGCAACAGAGCCAAACGTGCGGAGGTGACCCACCGCCGGCTTCCTCCTGCTCCACACCTCTTGTGGCGTCTTCCACGCATTGCTCTCCTTGTCCTTCAGCAGCTTGGTCGGCATGAGATTCATGATGTACGCTGCTGTCCTTGCCGCCTCCGCCCAATACCGTTGTGTAAGGCCGGCATCGCTCAACATGGATCGCACCATGTTAAGGATTGCACGATTCGCTCTATTTGCGAAGCCATTCTGTTGTGGGGAGTGTGGAGTTGTTTTCTGCCACTCAATCCCTTTGCTCTTCATCCACCCAAGGCACCCCGCATATTCACCGCCGTTGTCACTCCGGAACTCCTTCACCTTCGACTCTGTTTGCCGCTCCACATCAGCCACAAACTCTTGCATGCACGCATGGACCTCACTCTTTTGCTTCATTGGGTAGAGGTAGAGTTTCCAGCTGTGGTCATCGATGAAGGTGAGGAAGTAGCGAGCTCCACCGATGGAGCTCTCAAGCGGTCCACACACATCTGTATGTACCACGGCCAGTTTTGCCGATGCACGCGTCCCCTTGGCGACAAACGGGTGCCGAGTTGATTTGCCAATGATGCATGGCTCACACACGGTCTCCTTGGTTCCATTCAGGCCGCTGATTTGGAGACCCCGCACCACTTCCCTCTTAGCCATCTCCTTCACTGTTGATGGAGAAATGTGGCAGAGTCGGCGGTGCCATAGGTCCAGGTCTCCTCCGTCCTTCGTTGCAAGATTGGCGGCGTTGGACTCCACCCGGCTGATGGGGATCTTCTCGCGTAGCAGGTACAAGTCCTCCTCCCTCTTGGCACACGCAATCACCTCACCTTTGCCCTCTTTGCCGATGACGGCCTCCTTCTTTGTGAAGAGCATCTCAAGTCCCTTGTCGGTAAGGCGGCTGACGGAGAGCAGGTTTGCCCCAAAGTTAGGCATATGCAGCACATCATAGATTGTGCTCGTGACAGGTTTGCCATCCACAATTGACTCAATGCGGACGTTACCCTCATCGGCGGCCACCTCTGTTTTTCCATTGGCCACCGTCATGCGTCTCTCCGAGGCACCGTAGATGACACATGCCGCCCTGTTGCATTGCGTGTGGCGGCCTGATCCGGAGTCGATGACGGCAACTCCCGGATCCTTCAAGTTGGTGGAGTTGTACGCCATAAGGACGTGCTCATCTTTCTTCCCGCCCCGTTGAGACCGATCTATTTCCTTCTTGGGACAATTGCGCGCGTAGTGGCCCTCCTTGCCGCAGTTGAAGCACTCCCCCTTCTTGTCACCCTTCTTAGTGCCCTGTTTGGCACCCTTCCACTTGTCGCCTCGGCCTCCACTTTGAGGATGAACTGTGTAAGCTGAAGTTGATGCCGCTGCACTCTCTCGACTGCCACGTCGCATCCACTCATTGCGCACGTACTCAGCAACCTTCGGGTACTTCAGCTCGTCGGAAGGCCAGCCACCAAGGACTGTGATCATGGGACTCCAACTGTCTGGTAAGGCCAGAAGGAGGATCATAGCTTGCAACTGAGAGTCGACCTCCGGTGGAGCAGTCTCATCACCTTTTACGAGCTCAAGCAGTCCCTTGTCGTTGAGGAAGACCTCAAACGGCCACCTCCACAAGGCAAAGCGTGTCCCATCAAACTTAAGGACAGCGCGGCTGCTCTCTTGCTCGCTGGTTGCCATGTCTTGCTGTTGGAAGCATGAAATCAAGCTGGATTTGAGCCCCTTAGAGGCATGGGTCCATAACCCTTTGTTGGCCTGAGGGTGAGTGTGCACCCTGGAGGGTCCCTAGCAGTGGCTGGTTCACACCACCAACTCTTTTTGGAGAGACTGAAACTGTGGAGGCAACTGGTTCCAAGGATGGCAAAATCTGGTCCGAGATTGAGGCAGTATTTTTNCTAGAAACTTAAAGAGGAACTCTAGAGGTTGAGCTAGCTTCCTGGCATCTATTTTCCACCTCCCTTGAGGCAGGGCAGAATTTCATCTTGTGGGACTTGAACCCGGGCCCCTGCCTCTAGAGGTGGACACCATTAACCACTAAGCCACTAAGGCTTGTCTTTTTGGTGTTCCTTTTTGGAGTCACTCCTGCCATGGTGAGGAGCATCATTCCAACAGTGCTTGTGAAGGATATCAATTTCAATGTTTTGGATTTCCCTCAATATGCACGGGCGTATGATGCAATGGATGTGTTTCTAATTTCATATTGATTTGAACAAAGTATGACCGGTTCCATGAACGAAACACCTAGATCCCCTTAACCAAGGGCATTTCATAGAAGAGGGGGAGAAATGTGACGTGGCCTGTTATCTCGCACTTTGTTGTGTTGAAACTGTAGAACGTGCACAAGCACCAAAATGACTCAGTGCGTCTGTCATGGAGAAGTGGAGTAATTCCCTAAATTCAGTTTCTTGGATATCGAGGAAAACTCCTAGCCGACATGCCTTCCAAACAGGAAGCTTTGCAAAATCGTCTGATTTGGATAGAGCCGAACGGATAATGAATTGCACTACCCGGCTGCCGCTTGATGTCCCATGCCTTTAGCAGTAGAACGCAAGGCCATCACAAAAACTCATAACGGGCTCCATGGAGCCCACAGCATTGCAAAGGGCATGGCCCAATGCGACAACGCAAGAAGTTCCCTCCCATCATAATGGGGTTCCTCATGAGGTGCCTCGCAATGGTGAGGGGATTGTGAAGGGCCACCGGCAGGCGGTCTGATGTGATCACCCTGTCGAGTATCGCCTCCACTCTGTGGCACGGAAAACACATTCTTTGTAAAAATGCTGCTTACATCCTTGGAAGAATCGACACCAAGGAATGGAAAAATAGCCTTGCACAAGTGAGAATATTTTGGCACCACCTCCCCATCATTAAACATGCTGAAAACCTAGGATTTGCACATGTACCAAAAAAAGATGGTTAAAGGTTTGAATCACTAGGATACATGAACATTGTTGAGCCGCTTAAACCCACCAGAAAAATGGACATAAAAAATAACATCCCCAATTCCTTTCTCTTGAGTTTTCTTATGAACAGAATGGAATTTGCGCCCAATTTCAACCCGGGCATACCTATGAGAGGATTCATTCGTGAGAGAACACACTTCATGGCAAAGTTGCTCTCCATAGTGAATCTAAACTATTACCAGGTGCAATTGGGTCCCGAGGGTCCTCACATCCGTACCAGGTGCAATGGGCTCACACCCCATTGTACCACCGTATTACATCCACCTTGTTGTACAAGAAAAAAGTATGTGTTTTTTCTCAACACTTGGCAAAGAGTTTTAGGGAAAATGATGGTCACACATCGTATTGTATGTGACCAGGTCCACTGGGACTTGTCTAACTGACAGCAGTTGAGTGTGGTACAATCACGGATTCCAGCTCAGCGGGAGCAGATGTAAGAACAACAAATGTGATGTAGGATGGATAAGAGGCCAATCCCAGATATTCAATTTTCTGAACCCAATTCGTAACTAGCTGAGGCGTTGGGAGAGGGGGAGGGGGTGGAGGGGCTATCCAAGTCATGAAAAAAAGAAGAAAAGAAAGCAAGACCAACGATGAGCTCCATTCACTTAAATCATGAATTACGGAGGAGGATATTTGTCTGGATATTCCTGCGAGGAAAAAAAAAACACAAGTGAAGGAAAGAAATACAACCTTCTTACAACCACACTCATAGTTATTTATTCTGCAGTTATTCAAGCTTTTTTTAAAGAGAAAATCCTGCAGATTTACATCCACAATGAGCCCAACCCTTACTACCATGTGAGGGTACGTTGACACCCTTGTATCAGTTTCAATTACATGAACTGACTGAACAGGACATGTTCTTGTGCAAATTTACCTCTGTCCACGTAATGGTACTAAATATAATGCAGCTGAATTGTTTACTTACAACTCAAAATTTATGGAGCAAGTATGATTTAGATTTGAATTTCTATGGTTATTGAATGAGATTATGAACCAAAAGAGGATGACTACAAAGAAGAACTAATTTAAACATAAAAGAAAGGAACTCGTTTGCATCCAATTTTGGAGCAAATTGATCCATGTATCAATGCATCATTCAAAATTCCCCAAGTACCCAAATGATAATGCTACTACCACACGCGTAACAAGAGGGGGAAAAATGCAATGTCGATGCCGCAACCAATGCGGCCTTGACGTACTAAAATGATTCTTTAGGGTACAGACTATCACAAATCCCTCTGTAGAGGGATTTGTGATTTTTTATGTGTGAAGGGTGGTGTGTACAAACTATCACAAATACTGAGAAGTTAAAGACTTCCTACACTTTGAAAGATAACCTGCCAGACTCCACTACAGCAGGGCCCAGCAAGCGCTAGTGCAAATCAAAAAACCTAAACCTCATTTAAAAAATATATAAAAAATAAGAGTAAAGGGGATCATTGCTTGATCGCAAGCTTGCAAGGGAGAGATGACTCAATGTGCCTAAGTTTTCTTGGTGAGCAAGGCATGCCGTGACCGAGCATGGTTTCTCATTGGGCATATGCAACATTTTATTGCTGCGGCTGGACATATCAACGCCACACTTTGCATTCGTATGGTATCTTAAAAAAAAGCTAAATAAGAATGTTCATCTCTTACTCCGGTGAGAATGTTCATGATTTGTGGATTCATTAATGAATTTTTCTGCAATTATTTAAGCTCTCATAGGACTTATATACATTAGTCATGTTTTTGGGAAACGGGTATAATGTGCTCTTCACATGAATCAAAAATAATACAAGGAAAATGAGACTGGAGCACATCATGAGGCAAGGGAAGGTTCCAATTAACATGAACATGAAAGTGTCACTTTGCTTTGGCATGAAAGCATAACACAACTGTTGAATTATCTTTTTCCTTGTGCCTTGAAAAGGGAAGTCTACTACTCTTCCTTCATTTTATCCTAAAAGCAAAACGTGCTCACAAGACTAAATTGACATGGATCAAGCGAATAAGATTTGTTATAGAAATAAATCCCTGCAACTAACATGAATCAAATTCCATGGATGTGATATGTACTACAACGAACTGCATATTAAGAGAAGTAGCCACTGCAAAAAAATTCATTATCACATGGTCTGCCATTGACATCATCTATCGACTTATCTTTTATCACACATGCAGCCATGATATGCTATGGTAGCACACTTGCTGTGATAACCTATGGCACATGCGCTTAGGGCATGTGGCTCATTACACACTGGTGCTCATGGGAAAGCAGGAGCTAGTGCCTGGAATGGAGTTGGGTAATGAGGCGGAAGAAGAAGGCCTTCAAGAAAAATGTCACACATACTCTTGCACCTCTCATCCTCGTCCACTCTAATGTGTGGCCCCTTTTGCATATCATCCAAGGGATACAGCAGATACTTCCTCGCATCGACAACCAAAAGGTTTGGATACATTTTCTCAAGAACAAGAGGAAGGTGAAGGAGAATCTACAAGCCTTTGTCTCTATGGTTGNCCAAAGCAATGGTGTAGCAAAAGGGATGATCCAGACCCTTCTTGGCATGAAAGGTTGCATGCTCTTTGACAACAAGTTGCTTCATCGCTTTTGGATTGAAGCAGCTCGTGCAACTTCCTATCACACCTACAACAGCTCTACAAAGGAGAGGCAAGAATGATCATACATAGTAGCTAAAGAAAGTGCAATAAGCATGGTCAGAAAAAAAGCCGGCCGCCTCCCATCTCAAGAAAAATGGTTGCACCGGCTTTGCCATTGTCTAGGTCGGTAAGGGCCCTCGAAAGGTAGATGCAGGAGTGCAGAATTGCATCTTCATCTACTATTACACTGTCCACAAAGCTTATGAACTGTTGCATGAAGGAGCCATGAATTTTATCCGCAACAAAGAAATGGATTTTGAAAAAAAAAAACTGTGGGTAAGGGGGAGCTTATGAGACTTGGGACACAGGGAGAGTGGCTCATCCTCCTTGAGGAAGGAGAGAAAGTACCAGCACATTGGCAACCAGATGGATGTCAAGACAACCTTCAAGTCTGGCAAACTTCACAAGGAAGTATTGATGGAGGTGCCAAAGATTATTGATGCCCTAGAGTGCAGGATGTGCAGATTGGTGAAAGCACTCTATGGGCTAAGACTTTCGTAAAAGGAGATGAACACCTTCATGGTGAATGAGTCATTCTTGCTTTGTGAAAATGACCACAACATGTATGTGCATGAATGTGACACGAGGACCATATTGGTTGCCTTGTATATTGTCAAACTGCTTCTGTGCTCTTCTTCAAAGGAGTTTTTGGATGATCTCTAGAGGCAGCTTAGACGCAAATTCTAGATGAAGGATATGGGTCCTCTCCATTGCTATCTCAGAATCACACCATCAAGCATGACAGAACGGCAGGTAAAGTCATCATGAACCAGAAAAAGTGCATTGATGCTATCCTCAAGCGTTATGCCATAGCAGATTGCAAGCCTTCCAGAAAATCCATCAGCTCAGAGTGCAAGCTCTCCACCTCAATGTCCCCATCCAACAAAGCAGGCAGTACCTATCGGCATTCCATATCGGTCTGCAGTGGACAGTCCGATGTATGGGAGGTATGGTTAATCGAGGCCATTTCATTCACTTTTTTTTCAGTGTGTGTCATGAGTGCAATCTCTTAGAAGGGAGTGCTTTACATCCATACGTACAATCTTTCCTTTCTTTACGAGAAGAGTGTACTTTTGTTCTATACGACCAAACTGTTATCTTCATAGGAAGGACCTTACTGCGTGGGGTCAGTGTATGTCACAAGTGTATCTAGGCACCATACAAAATTTCACTAAGAGCACACACAGTGTGCTATTTTCTCTCATATGTCCCGGGTGATCTTTCCTTTTTTCCTATATGGCTAAAAAAAAAATCTTCTTAGGGAGGACCTGAGTGCATGGAGCTAGTGTCTGTGGCAAATGCGCTCAGTCCATATAGAAAATTTCACTAAGAGCGCATTCAGTGTATTACTTTGTCTCATGTGTCCCCGATGATCTTGCCGTTTGTCCTACATGGCTTAACCATTCTCTTCTTAGAAAGAACCTCAGTGCGTGGGGCATACATATGTGGCCAGTGCACTCGGTCACCACATAAAAGAACACTACGATCACGCTCAGTGCACTTGTTTGTCTCCTATGTCAAAGGTGATCTTCATTTTTGTCCTATATTGCCAAACAATTCACTTGTTAGGAAGGACCTCAGTGCGTGCGGCTAGTTTATGTTACAAGTGTGCTAAGTCACCATACATAACTTCACTAAGAGCGCACTCAGTGCGTGAGTTTGTGTCATGCGCCCCGGATGATCTTGCTCAATTTCCTACATGGCCACACTATTCCCTTCTTAGAAAGGACCTCAGTGGATTGGGCTAGCGTATGTGGCATGTGTGCTCAGTCACCATATGAAAGTTCACTACTATCGCACTCAGTGCACTACTTTGTCTCATGTGTTCCAGCATTCCATCAGCACGCCAAAATCCAAGTGTTCTTATCTAGTGCGTTCTTTTATTGTTTGGAGGTTACATATTCGTGACGTAAGAGAACGTAGCACATCACCCAGGGTCCTGTGCCACCACTCTGCCACACCGTTCTGGAAAAATTCTGGTCTGTTGTTTGGTTTCTGGGAAGAAACTGTGAACTATGTCACCTGGGTGTGGAATGGGGTGCCACAAGGGCCCCTACCCAAGGCAGTGCCACCATGGGAGCCATGCTTCAAAGGAAAGGCTGTCTTGAGACCTGCGAGAGGATGCCGCAGCCCAAACTGGGCTGCGGCGTAAAGCCATTGGTTTCAAGTGGGTGTACAAGCTCAAAAGGAACCTGAGAGGATTCATTGACAAGTACAAAGCCAGGCTGTTCGCTAAGGGATTCCACCAAGTACCAGGGCAGGAATTCAAAGACACCTATTCCCTTGTTGGGAAGTACGGAACCAGCCAAGCACTGTTGGCCGTTGCAGCACACGAAGACTGGGAGATACACCAAATGGATGTGAGGAATGCACTTCTCAATGACCCACTAGAGGAAGAACCAGGGGGTTTTGATGATGGTATAGCCCGCGTGTGGCTGCTTCTCAAAGCTCTTTACGGGCTCAAGCGAGCCCCACGATGTTGGAATAAAGATGTTAGGAGCACACTTGAATCAGGAGGATTCATGCAAATTCTAAGCCCTCACTCTTCTTGCGATGGGACCACGGTCTTCCAGTTGCCTTTTTGGTGTATGTTAATGATCTTCTTATTCTGTCACCCTCTCTCTCTCTCTCTCTCTCTCTCTCTCTCTCTNATGTTGGAATAAAGATGTTAGGAGCACACTTGAATCAGGAGGATTCATGCAAATTCTAAGCCCTCACTCTTCTTGCGATGGGACCACGGTCTTCCAGTTGCCTTTTTGGTGTATGTTAATGATCTTCTTATTCTGTCACCCTCTCTCTCTCTCTCTCTCTCTCTCTCTCTCTCTCTCTCTCTCTCTCTCTCTCATATCTCAGAGACAAAGATGCTACTCATTGCATACTGCAGCATGACAGACTTGGGTGAGGCGACAAATTTCTTGGGCATGACTATCACAAGGGGAAGATTTACACGCACACTCACTCTGCATCAAGGACGGTTCATTGCACACCTCACAAGGGGCTTCCAGCACTTGGTATAGCACCTGCCACGGCAACACTCACCAATGAGCCCTGACGTGTACGCTCACCTGTTGGTTTTGAACACCACAGACTACGGACCGGACTGTGATCCCACACAAAACCGGTAAATCACTGGCAACATATCATACCTTGCCTCCACAACACGTCTGGACATCTCTTGCGCAGCTCAGCCAACAGCCATGCAGCCCACATCTGAAAGCACTGCTGAAGCTACTTCACTACGTGATGGACACAACTGAGCTTGGTTTAGTCTTTTTCCCCTCTGTGAGTCCCCTGTTGAATGGGCATTGTGACAGTGATTATGCATGTGATATTGGGCCGGGCAGTCAGGGTGGTATGTGTTTTGTGTCTGGGGTACAGCTTTGTCGTGGCGGAGCACCAAGAAATCATAAGTGGCCTGTCGTGTGGCAGAAGCTGAGTCCATGGAATTGGATGAAGGTACATGTGAATGCATCTGGATGGCATGGTTGCTTGAGGAACTAGGGCTGCATCCCCATGCCGTCGCACTTCACAGTGACAGCTTTGCTGCATGCCGCATTGCTATAAATGATGGTGTGTTGCATCCTCCCACAAATCATATCAGTGTAGAACAGACTTTTGTGTGGGAAGCAGTCAAAGAAGGGCTTGTGGAAGCTTGCCCCATTAGTGGAGATGCACAGCTGGCCGACCTCCTCACCAAGGCACTCCCCTCTCCTGTCCTCCATCTACCGCTCTCACATCTTGGCTGCATCCCTACAGCACTCACATCCAAGGGGGCATGTTAGTATTTCTGTACATATTTCTTCCTCCTGTGTGGACCTGAGTGTGCAGGTCATACTGACCAAGAGAGTGGAGGCGACGCACGTTGAGTTTCCTCGCCACATTGGACCCACACACCAATATCCTGAGGCACTCATGTGCTCGTTTCCTCTCTAGCAGCACTGCTGTCAGGCGAAGATCCACCGCATCTCCCCTGAAGAGAAGATGGATCCGCGGAAGAGAATTGCCGCAACCCACAAATCCGCGGAGGGTGGCGACCGCGACTAGAGATCCGCAGAGGGGGATGAAGGGGAGATCGCGGAGTACTGGAAAACGCGCAAGGCATGCTGGCTCCCGCAACAAGATTGCGGTAGAGCGTGGGGTAGCGCGGAATCCAGCAGCGGTGAAGGAAAAGAGGCGGGAAAAGGTGCCGCCAGGAAGCAGAAATCGACGGTGACCTTTCTACGGCAATTGGAAGCAATGGCTGCGGAGAAGCCATAACGGGCAAGACAGCAGGGTGAGAATTCGCGGTGAGAAGAGAACATGAATCGAGCCGCGGAGAAGTGGGAGCGTTGGACGTGCAAAAACACACGATGGCAGGACCAGAGGTCAGGAAGGAGCTCGACCAATGAGAGCTCAGGGTGGGCAGCGGTAATCAAGGAGGAGGACCGGGAGGACGCACCGCGCGAAGACGAAGATTCAAGGAAGAACACAAGACCGCTAGCACCCAAGCCGCGGACTAGAGGAAGAAGCAGTAGTAGAACAGGGAAATGTTGTAGTCAAGTGTGTGTGTGATCAAGGACGAGACCCGCGGTGCGCGCAACGCACCGCACGGAGTCCAAGGTAGGGGAAGAGTGTGGTAGGAGTCTTAGAGAGCAAGGTTTGGTGAATATATAGGAGTAGTGTAGCGGAGAGATAAAGGAAGCTAACCCTTTGTATGACCTTTTGTGCAATCTGACTTGATGTAAGCCTGGTTCCCAGTTATGAAGTCCGGACGTTCAGAATCTGATTGCCACCTTCTGTCTCATTAATCCGCGCAAGTGTCAGTCTGGTTCACACTCCCGTTTCCCCTTCTGAGGTCCGCAGCTGTTAAGGAGCCGTTAGGTTGCTTTCCGCGGAGGTATTCTACGGAGGACGAATACTTCCCTTCCGAGTGTGCGTGGAGCAAGCTGCTCGATCCGCTCCCCATCCTGGGTCCAACAAGGATTCCGCTGAGTGTTGTCACCATCAGGGAACGCAAGTTGGGTGAAGGGTGCTGCCGGCGACTCCGCGGCCTTGCGCACGGCCACAAAATGGGGTTCCGCGGGCGTAGGAGTCAGAGGCCACGAGGTGGCAGACTCTCGTGCCGGCAAGGAGCAAGCCGCAGAGCACTACTCACGAGCGGAACCCAGAGGGTGTGAAGCATCCGCGGAAGACCAGGAGAGGTAGCGGAGGAGCAGCAAGCGGGTGTTGCCCGGAACCGCGGAACGGCAGAGTCGCAGAGCAGACCAGATGCGGAATTGGAACAGTGCGCGGCAAAATTGCGGGTATCAGTGTCATGGTGCGGTGAGCGTGGACAGTTCTTTGCTCTTTGCTCAGCAGAACTACACGAGCCTTCAGATTCAGTCATACATGTCGGCAGCCCGCTTCGTGCATCAGGATACGCGGAGGCGGCACCAGCAGCATTCACAGCAAGCTTCTGTACGCCACTTTTTGCCGCAGCGTGTAGCCACACAGGCGGGCAGTAGAGACACCTCGCCCACACCCTCTCGCACGCCTATCAGTTCATCGCCGGGCACGGATCCACTAGGACAGCACCGAAGAGTTACCAAGTGGCTGGAACAGCTACACTGGCGGCGTATCATGAACGCGCTACAGGACCGCGTGGAGGTGGACAGCGTACACAGCCAAGATGTGCGCGGAACTCACCAGCTCCAGGCCAACGACTCTATGGCCCAGGTGGTTTTCCAATGTGCCACCGCCAGCAGACGGACTCTCCGAGACCGGGAGATCACTGGCATACCAAGGACCAGTCTACCAGCGGCGCAGCGGAATGCAGCCGCAAGGGGCAGTAGAGGAGGATTACCTACCGTCCGCGCCTCTAGCACGGATGGAAACCTCCCCGCCTCCATATGTCTCCAAGGAGTCAATCTTGGGGGCTGCCCATCGACACCAACCACAGCTGGGATACCTGTCCCCGGAACGCCCACCTTCAGCAAAGGAAGAAAGGGGGGTGAGACAGCCACCGCAGGGAGTACCAACCGAACAGTTGGGCATGCCGCTTGCCATGCCGGAGACAGAGCAGCAGCCCCACCCACCCACAGCAGAACAAGCGGCGGTGGATCAGGCAGCTGGGGTTGGACTATCCATCGCGAGGGAAGAAGTATCCCTCCAGATGAATCTGCGGTCGACTGCCGCGAGCACCCCAGTAACACCAAGCGTGAGGGCAACGGCGAGCCACAACCCACAACTCACGGGAAGGCAAGGAACACCGCAAAGGGAACAGAGAGGGGGAATGGTGCATCAACCCCTCCTGGCTCCGCAGCCACTACACGCAACCCAGTAGCCACTCACAGGGCCCCAGCCTCAGCCCAACCCAGGATGGCATGGGACTCTGCCATACGCGGGGCATGCGACAATCTCCTCCACCACAGCCCCGCCAGGTTGGATGATGATGGGCACATGGGCCACGCCCTCCACGGCGGGAGTGAAGCCGTAGGCCCCCATGCAGCAGATACCGCCACAGCAACCGCCGGCCCCTATGACGGCGCAATTGATGCCCGTGACGGTTGGACACCCAGTCTATCACCAGTCGCCGATGGGTACCACGCCAGCTGGAATTATGGTCCATCCAGCACCACCTACCAGCCAGGTGCAGACGACTGTGCCCCACTCCGCCTATCCCGCGCTCCCGCCGAATCCAGGGACCACTGCAACCCCTACAGTATCTACTACCACCCCGCTCTACCACTCTACAGTGTCTACCGCAAGGCTACTGGCTGCCAGGACAAACGGCCTCTGCCGCACCGAGCACACAGACACTGCCCCTCGGGACAACCTTCTACTCCGCACCCTACGCAACGCCGGCGATCCCTGCAACTCACTACTATACCCTTTCGGCGGCAACTCCAACGAGCGGCCCCAAACCAGCACCCCAGGTGCAGCCACAAACTAGCCACGTGGGTTATTCGGCGGCCGCAGCCTCGTACCCGCTTCCAGAGGTGACATCCATGGCTAACCGGAACACCGTGCCCCAGCTACAGTACGTACGCGCGCAACCAGCTAACATTCCGCGGCTGGACATATTCAAGGGGACCCCTGAAGAGGACCCGTGGACATGGTTGAAGCAGATTACTATACATGCAAGCATAGGGCGGATCCCACCAGATCTTTGTCTGGCCACCGCGGAGCTCCATCTGCAAGGCGCCGTGGAGGACTGATACAATGCACGAGCTCCGTTCAACTCCTTCAAGGATTTTGGCAACGTGCTGATTGAGCGCTTCAAGCGGCTGACCAAGGAAGAAGCACTCCGCAAGATTGAAAAGGAAGTCATGCGGAAGGATACCGACATTCGCAGGTTTTTGGATTAGTTCCTCACTTGGGCGTCAATCGCAAAGAACCCTGAAAGGGAAGGACTGCCACTATGGGTACTCTTGCGGAATCTCATCCACGCACTCCCCGATGAGATCAGCAGTCTGATGATCCCTGAGCGCTACCAGTCTCTGCAGGATGCGGTGCAGGACGCCACGGCCATTTCCACCCGGCTACGGTCTACGCGACAGCATCAGGGTGGAGATTCCCATACCCTAGCACCAGCAGCACAGGCCTCTCAGCCCAAGCCAAAGGCGTGTTACACCTGCCAGAGCTTGGAGCACATCGCTCGAGACTGCCCACGCAAGCGACAGGTTGCTCCGCGCACCGATCCCATGCAGCAGGACCCCATGGTGTAGCAGTGGCAGCAGTATTATAATCAACCATGGCAGGACCAGCAGCATCAGCAACAGACGCCAGCTGGGCGGCAGGCACCAGATCATCAGACCCAGACTGCCCCGGGCGGGCAGGGCATTCTGCCCAACCCACAGGCATCCGCAAACGCTACGAGCGGAGCCCGCAACGTCAAGCTGGGGCTGCCGATGGCGGAGGACGAAACCACAGAATAGCCTCCCACTGCGACGGAGACCTCTTTGATCGCACGAGCCCAAGAATTAGGCTGACGCGGATGGAATCTACAGATGGCAGCCAGAGTACAGGAGGACCTGCGGCACAAGGCAGAGGCCGCGGAGGAGCGGTTCCAGAAGGCAGTTGCCAATCGCACCGTCGTGCCGGAGAAACGAAGACACACAAGACCACCACTCGCAGCGGAGAAGCAATCTGCCCCATCTTCGCAAACACCAACAGTTTCAACGGCCGTGGAGAGAAGCACTGACCCCGTCCAACGCCTATTTACCACACCCAATGCGGAAGTCAACTTTTTCGAATACCTCCGCATTCATCCTTAGCTTGCACCGCGACTGAAGGAGGAGTTCGCCAGGGCCAATCAACGCCTCCAAGCTGTGGGCATCTCCCTCAACTGCACCACGCCTACCTACGGTACACAGAACACCCGCCGCGCGGTACCCGACACTTCACTAGCATTAAGCCTCGCGGAAGACGAGTGGGGTTGGGCACCACAGCCCATGGAACCACTGCGGAGGGATGATAAGCACTATGAGGTCGCCTGCTGTATGGTTTGGATATGTGGAAGGAATTTCCTGGCCATTATCAACACAGGGGCCACTCACACCACTGTGGCGTTCCGCGTCCTTCTGGTGGTCAGATGGGCAGACCGCATCCTCCCCACGTGCCGCCTATTCACTAACTCGGCGGGAGGAATGGATTATGGAGATTGGGAAGTTCACGGTCTCCCTATGCAGGTGGGATCCCTCCATGAACCGTTGAACGTCCAGGTCACGCAAGCCCGAACGTATGACGTGCTCCTGGGCATGGATTACCTGGTACCGCGACGAGCCAACCTTCTCTTCTCCCTTGGAATCATGCAACTCAGCTCCGCATCTGGGGAAGAAGCGTTTTGCCCCATCACCATCGGCGACAGGGTAGCGGTGACTGTGACCGGCGGCGAACCCTTCTCCCTCCTGGACGCTGCAGCAGAGGACTCGCAGGCCCACGAGAGCAGGTCGCCATCTATCACAGCCAATGTGCCTGATGCGGAACAGCTCACGGTAGGTGAATGGCAGGAACTCGCGGAGGAATCAACCGAGCCCGGAGTACAGACCAACCTCCTGGGACAGTGGCATAGGGGACAACGAGTCTTAGGAGAAGGACACCCACTCGAGGAAGAGGAGGAGTTCTACCCACTCCGCGACAGAGCACCACCACCACCACGATGGGATCACATGCTCCACTCACGACTTTCCCCTGCACAGAAGCAAGATTTCTGTGACCTGCTGGACGCATTTGTGGATATCTTCGCTGGGTCCGCGGTTGATCTAGGGGCTGTGGAAGCCTTTCACGTCATCTCCATGGGGGACTCCGCGCCCACAAAACAGAAGGTGCGGCGCATCCTCCCGGAACAGGAAAATATTATTATAGAGGGGCTCGCGGAGCTCAAGGCGCAGGGGGTGATCGTTCCGATCGTCAGTCCCTGGCGTGCCAACTTGGCTATTGTGGGGAAACCGTACGGGTCCAAGCGGTTTTGCGTTGACTTCCGCGACCTCAACCGTGTGACCGAGGAGGACGCGTATCCCATGCCACTAATCGTCGACATACAGGAGCGCCAGCAGGGTCGCGGATGGTTCGCAAAGCTCGACGTAAAAGCTGCCTTCCACGCTGTTCCCATGCACCCGGACTCCATCGCCAAGACTGCGTTTGTGACACCAGAAGGCCTATACGCGTTTACACGCATGCCCTTTGGACTCCGCAACGCCAGCGCGACATTTCAGCGGATCATGGACTCCACCCTCCGCGGAATCCCCAATGTCAGCTGCTACATTGACGACATTATGGTAGCGGCCCACACCTTCAAGGAGCTGTTCTCCTCCCTGGCCGTTGTCTTCGCTGCCCTCCGCAGGGCCAACCTGAAGCTCAAGGCAGCCAAGTGCTCTATCGGAGCTGCTGAAATGGAGTTCCTCCGCTTTGTGATGAGTGCGGATGGCATCAAGACTGATCCAGAGAAGATCGCGGCGGTACAGGAATGGCGTCAGCCCACTTCCGTGGGGCAAGTCAAGATCTTCCTGGGCTTTGTCTCCTTTTACAGGAAGTTTGTCCGTGACCATGCACGCATCATCAAGCTGCTCCAGGAGTTGATGCACCAAGATGTGCCGTTTGAATGGACATCAGAGTGCGCGGACGCCTGGAAGGAAATCAAGCACTGCCTGGTTACCGCGCCCATGCTCGAGTTCCCCGACTTCAATCTCCCATTTTCCATCACCACCGACTGGTCGCGGGACGGGCTTGGCGCTATTCTATCCGAGACGGTGTAGGAACCCACACAGAAGGTGATTGCCTATGCCAGTCGTGCCCTCACTGAAGGGGAGCGGAAGTACCCGTCGGTGAAGGGCGAATGCTTGGCTGTCCTTTGGGCACTCCAACACTTCTGCGACTACATAAAGAATGGCAAACCCTTCACAGTTTTCACGGACCATCAGGCCCTCCAATGGCTCCTCACCACTCAGAACCATGAGGGCATCCTAGCCAAATGGGCGCTCCTCCTGCAGGGCTACAACATGAAGATCAAGTACCAGCCTGCGGTTGCCAACCGCAACGCGGATGCCCTGAGCCGACTTCCGCGTCCTGGCTGGCCAGAACCTGACCAGGCATCCCCAAATGCAGCGGAGGCACCTCCGAACACTGCGGAGCATATCCCTGATGTTGGGACACCACCTGCAACCTCTGAAACAGAGTGGGAGGGGGTGGCAAGGGAATTTGATGAGGAGGAGCAAGAAATCGCCTTGCAACTCCTGAATGAACTCGACCCCGCTGTGGAGTTGGCCGTCGCGGAGACCCTACCAGCCCTCTCCATGTCTGGCCTACAGCTTGCTCGCAGATACAACCCCACCATCCGCGGTTGGATGTTGGAGGAAATCGCACCCCATCTTCCCCCACGACATGCACCCCCGAGAACCTCGCGACCGTCCGCTGCTCCACCACCGACCTGCCCATCGAGCAACCCGCACTCTCATGTTCCCGCCACACCACTCCTTGACAACCGCCATCCCCTCACTCTGGTGGACTTCCTCCTTCACTCCCCTGAGTCTGCAAAAAGTCTCCGCGCCCTCTTCACCACTCACAATACCTCCCTTTCCCCTCTTGGCGTCCGCCTCTCATGCACGCGAGACAGCCTAACCGGTATCCGCCTGCTATCCCGACGCATCATCCTCACTCACTCTAGTGTACGCGGTGTCGCCGCAGGTGCCTCACGCACCTGGTCACCCGCGGCCCTCACCCCCGGACCGCCTGCACCCTCCAAAATCCACGTGGCTTGGTGCCACGTGTGGATATGTGGCCGTAAGTTCGTGGCCATCGTGGACACCGGTGCCACCCATACCACGATTGCGCTCCGGATGGTCCGCTCGCTCCACATGCAGCACCTCATCCAGCCCACTCGACTCCGCTTCTCCATCTCCACTGGGGACATCGACGCGCCGCTCGGACAGATCGCGGGCCTCCCCATGCAGGTGGCAAATGTACATGCGGCACAAACCGTTCAGGTCTGCGATGTCCGCACGTACGACATCCTGCTCGCAGCGGACTGGCTCGCGCCGCGCCAAGCGGATATATTGATCGGCGCAGGCATCCTCAGTCTCATTTCGAGTTCCGGCATTCGATCATTCACCCCGCTCCTTACCTCGCATCGACCATCTCCCCGCACGGTTCTCTCCACCTTTGACTCAGATCTCACCGGCACTCAACACACTCGTCGGATAACGCGCAGCTGGGCTCTCGCCCGTGGAACATCCGACATGGCACGCAATCAAGGCACGGGGTCCGCGCCTTCATCGCGGGGGGGTGGATCCTCCCGACGACAGCTACGCCGGCCTGCTCTTAACACAGGCGCGGGACACCGCCCGGCACGGACACCAACACCACCAACGGGGACAGCGGCTCTACCGCGGCAGGGCCCCACGACAAGGACTGCGCCTGTAAGGACACCAGCACCGCACACAGCCGCAACAGGGGTGACCCGACCTGGCGCGGTGACAAGAACACCGCCAACACCGGTAACAGCCACCCCAGCAGCGGCTGCGGCCTCACCGCGGCCCAGCCCGGCCGCAGGGACGACCTTGACACCGACCACAACACCGGCAGTGGCAATCCCACCGCGGGCCAGCCCCGCGGAAGGAACACCAACACAGGTCACGCCGCCTGCGGCCAAGTCACCAGGCCCGTCGCGACAGGGCCCGGCTACAAGCACACCGACGCGGATCCTCAGGCGCATGGAGCCAATGGTAGGAGCAATGCAGACATCGGCAAGAACAACCGCTACGCCAACACCAATCCCGCAAGATGGGGCCCAGACCCTGATTACCCCAGTCCCCTCCCCGACTACGACGGCGCTCTCTCACTCGCCGCCGACCTCGCGCGGTAGCCCAACTCGACAAACCGCACGCCCCCTGTTGGGCACAGGAACGGTGGTGGAAGGGGCGAGGACGTACCTCAAAGAAAGCTCGGGGGACAGCGGGGAACAGCCCAAGGAAGCCCTACTGCTTGAAGTAGTGAGCAGCGTCATGCTCTAACTGCTGACAGAGATCCCGGAAGTGATCCGCGCGGAGTTCGAGGATTCACTGTTCGGCAAGATGTGGCAGGTGGTGCTAAAGGGAGCAGCAACGGGGGTGCTAGCCCTCGAATTGCACGAAATGCAGGTGCTTTTGCTAGAAACAGCAGGAGTAGAGCGCCTTGTCTTGGCGTTACGGGACAGCCTGAGCATCACACCAGGGGTGGCCACTGACATGACTGGCGTCGCGGAACTATTGGACACCGAGCGGGCGGACCCATCACTGGAAGCAGCTCGAGTGTGGTGGAACAGGGTGCAGAGGGACCAGCGGAGCAGTCCAGAGAGACGGTACGTGCATCTGCTCCAGGAGAGGGCCAGAGCCCTCATCCTGTATCATGTGAACGACCAGGCACCCGGATCGGCGGAGGCACCACGACGAAAATCCGCGACAGACGAGTGGAGGTGGGGATACTTGCTCAACCTCGTCTACGCCAGGTGGAGTGTTCAGTATCCGCAAGAGGAGAGATCGCAGCTTGCTGACACTCAGGTGCCTGAGGGACGTTGGATGGAAGCCATGGAAAAGTGTTGGACGCTGACGCTCCAGAATGTGATACGCACTAGGGTGGCAACAGTGGTTGCGGAAGCACACTGGACTGTGGTGCGAGAAAAAGGAATGCGTCTCAAGCAAGAAGAGGTGCGACACTGGGCCAAGGAGGCAGCGGAAGTATGCCGGGAAGACAAGAGCAGGAGGGAGGTGGAAGTGGAAGAGGCCCGTGAATACACCCAGCCCACCCCTCAGTTGCAGCAGATGCAAGAACGCTTGCGGAAAGAATGGGAAGAGGAGGCAGCCGCAACAGAACGGGCGGCCGTAGAGGCCGCGGTGATAGAGGCCCGATTGGCCAAGGAGCGAGAAGCGGTGGCTAAGGCAGATACGGAAGCCGCGGAGGAACTCATAAGAGAAATCATGAGAGAAGCAAAAGCAGCGGCGGAAGTGGCGGAAGAAGAGGTAGCTACGACAGCAGTAGCATTGGCAACGGCACAAGGGAAAGAGGTAGCAGTAGCGGTAGCAGAGGCAACGACAGCAGTGACAGAGGAGGCAACAGCAGTAGCAGCCAAGGAGGCACAGGTAGCAACAGGAACACAGGCAACCGCGGAGGCGGCCGGAATAGGAACAGGTAGTACAGCGGCAGAGACAGCAAAGGAAACGACCATAGCCAAAGCCGCGGCAAGGCAGGAAGTAGCAGAAGGAGAAAAGCAGATGTGGAAGAGATACAAAGCTGGTGCCAAGCGCCACCGCCCGGAGCCATCCACTCGCTCCCTCCTGCGGAAGGCACAACTCCAGGCCCGAGCGGCGGCAGTAGTGTGGAAAGCAGTAGCATCACTAAGCCAGACCAAGACAACAGCGCCAGCAGCAGACACCAGCCGAAGTGAGGAGCCGGGGCAGACTCTCCCGGAGGAGACCACTCCTGCCCCGAAAGGAAAGAGGAAGGCAAAAGAGGCAGCAGTCGCGGAGCCATGGAAGGGGAAACAGCCTCGTGCGCATGAAGGCCTCAGCTCCGGCGTAACTCCGGAACAGTTAGCGCAAGCCCAGCGGGAGGCCGCACAGGCAGCACAGCTCCTGATGGAAGTTTTGCAAAGTCCAGATGCCAGCGGAGATGGTGCCTGCCCCACTGCGCCCTGTCTTGGGAGAAACCGCAACAGCAGCCATACGCAAAGGGGCGGGAAAGAGGGGACGCACGGAGAAAGAGGCGGCGGTGATGGTGGTTTCCAAAATCAGTGAGTCACCGGGAGGCTCGGAAGAGGAACAGCCCATCACGTGCAGCCAGGGATTACTACGGGCTTCGGGAGCGGCTCCACACAGAAAGGAGGAGGTGATTGAGCTGCACCGCATTGGTGGACGCGGCAGACGTCCGAGCGGCCCCGCTGAGAGCAGGCTGCGAGATCAGTGGGATGAAGGAGAACTTCGAGCGGTTGGAATCCTTCGCTTCTTCCCTGCACCTGATTCCTGGGACAGAGAGCCGCCGGTCTATGATGAAGAGAACCGTAAAAAGTTCGAGGTGATGAAAGCACAACAGGATGGGAGGCGAGCGCGCGGATTGCCGGCAAGAATGCCGGAGACAAAGCAGAAGCCGGGGGAAGCAGTGACAGAGAAAGCGGGGAGGAAGGGGCCCATGGAGACGCAGGACTAGCGAATCTGGCAGACCGCCCACATCCTTCTCCGCGCCAGCAGCAAGGAGCAGCAGAAAGCGGAGGCGCGAAAGGTGTACGTGCATCTGGAAACACGGCTGGGTGTGGAATTCGACCGGAGGAAAAAGGACGATCTAGCCCGTCTGTGCAAGCAGTATGCATGGGAGGACGGCCGTCTCTGGAGAATAACTCCGCGCGTCTTGTGGGTACCCCCACCCACATTGCAGAGGGCAGTCGTGGAGACCTACCACCGCCATCACCACACTGGTGTGCAGGCGCTGAAGGATCGCCTGACGCCCATGATCCACATACTGAACCTGGCGGCTATCATAAAAAACGTGGTGCAGCACTGCGCACCCTGTGAACGAGCGCGGAAAACCACACCGCGGGACCAGCCGCTGTTCCAGCCCTCCCCTATGGGCGAACCGCTGGAGAAGATTATCATCGACTTCCACGGCCCCCGCACGCATCGCGACCAAGGGAACCAATACTGGATTGCAGCAGTGGACCACTTCACGAAGTACCTATGTGTCCGCGCTGTGCCCAACAAGAGCTCAGCCACTGCGGCAAGGTTCATCCGCGAGGAAATCTTTTACCGCTTTGGTGGGTGCAGCGTGGTGCACAGCGACAATGGCACAGAGTTCCTGGGGGCCTTCAGAGAGGAGTTGGAGGAGTGCGGGGTCCGCCATGTACACTCCGGGCGGTACCGGCCAGAATCACAAGGGCAAGTGGAGCGGGTGCATGAAATACTGGAGCGAGCAGTGGCCACCGCGGAGGGTAGCAGCTGGACTGAGAAGCTGAGGAAGACGGCGCACTTCATCAACACAACACCCAGCCGAGCAACCTCCTTCTCACCACACATGCTACTCTTCGGACAAGCACCGCGGGCGGCGATGGGCATGCCCTAGAAGCCGCTAAGACTACCACTTGCTCCGGAGGAGCAAGAGAAGCTCTCGGAGGAGGAGAAGGACAAGGAGGTCGCGGAATGGTTCCGCGAGCGCTGTGAGCGAACAAAGGCCATACGGACGGAGGCGCGGTTGAGGGGTTCGGTCGCTGCCTGGCGCGGATGTGATGCGGCCAACCGACGGCTGAACCATGGGCCCATCAAGGAGGGCCACTTGGTGTATCTCTGCCCCTTCCCCAGTGCGGGGCGAGAGGCAGGGGAGCCGCGGGAGGTGTACCGCGTGGCTAGCGTTGAGGCGAGGCAAGTGTGGCTGGAAGGACCGGAAGGGTTCAGCGACCGCAGTTACCCGGCCACGGAATTTGTGCTGCTGCCACCAGCATGGCAAACGCTCATCCCTGGGACGGGAGGTCGCCTACAACCTTTGGGACAACGGAAGGGCTCGCGGGGATGGAGAGCAGAGGAGGTGCTGGACGTCTGCGAAAGGCAGGTGTCGCAGCAAGAGTAGGAATGGAGCTAGGAACAAGAGGAAATGGAAGAGGAGGAGTCCGATGTCCGTGAACTGGCCACGGAAGAGGTGAGAAAGGAGCAACAGCGTGAGCCGCTGCGGCGAGGGCAATAGCAGGAGCAGCAGGAGGAGAGACGGCAAGAGCAGAAAGAGCAGCAGGACCGAAGAAAGGAGTCTGAAGGTAGGCTCGAACCACACCCCGAGCAAGCCTTAGCGGAGGTAGCCCAACAGCAACCCCAGAAAGCACCACCACAAACGAGGGTGCCGATGAGCCCTATGGCCCTGGCTGACTACACTGGCCCGTGTGTGTGGTGTGGAGACGATCTCCCTGCTGAACCACTCCTAAAGGTGGTGTGCCGGGTGTGCGGGAATCCAGCGCATCAGTACGCCGGCGGAGCCTCCAAGACTTGCATCAGATGAAATCACACCTGCCTACAGTGTCTGAAGGAGGCTGCTAAACAGGAGGCCGCGAGGAAAAAGGATGAGGAAGAGGGAGCAGGACCCGGCATTGGGGGAGCACCACCCCGCGGGAGGTGGGACCCAGAAGAGGAGGAGGAGGAAGAGGAGGAAGAAGAAGAAGGGCCCCCAGAGCGAAGGAGAGGTCCGCGCTCCGTTTCTGGAGCCACGATGAGGCAGTGGCAAGCGGAGGGACGGGTCGCGGCAGAGGAAAGAAGGAGGAAGCAACTGGAAGAAAAGAAATGTGCTCAATGCGGCCAGTGGTGGGGAGTGGCAGTGCAGGACTGTGGCGGATGCCTCCGCAAGATCTGCATTGGTTTCCTGGCACCACTTCGTGATGGGCGCGGAGGGCGAAGCGGGGCTGCAGTATGTAGGAGGTGCAGGGAGGAAATCAAGAAGCAGCGAGGAGTTTGCAAGGCACATCGATTGAATGAGGAAGGGGAAGAGGAAGAATTGGAGGAAGAGGAGGGACCGGGAATGGAAGGGCACCAATCCGCGGCATGCCCCACATGCCTAAAGACAGTGCAGGATGGGGAAAGGTGTGCTGTCTACACGAGATCCGTGCACCGCGAATGCCTGGTGGCGGGCAGTTCTGCCTGGAAGGGCCAATGTCACCAATGCATGGGCAATGAGCTCCTTGAGACAGGCTGCTACCTCAGCTTCATCGCGAAAACCCGAGAACCTGCATGCGCTTCCTACCGCGAAGGGATGGCGGAGTTCGGCAAGGGATGTGGCATGTGCTTTAAGATGTGCCACCAGCGATGCGGCAAGAGGGGTAAGGAAGGAGTGTGGACATGTCACCAATGCTTGGCTCGGCCCAGAAAAGAAGATTGGGGTGCGGAAAACTCCGGGCTGCATTGCTGCGGAGACGGATGTATGGGGATTGTCACAGGGACGGCATGCCACTATGAGTACTGCGGAGGATGGACTCACGCGCAGTGTGCTACAGAGGTGGGAAGGAATGAGGAAGGAAAGATGGTGTACCACTGCACCAGTTGCAGGACATATGAACGGATCCCGCATTGCGCGACCTGCAAAAGAAGATTGGGTGCGGAGGATATCACTGCAAGAGCCCGATGCGAGGGGTGCCAACTGTATGTACATTAGGAGTGCTCCGCGAGATATCAACGGGAGGGCGGAGAGGTGGAGACGTACTGCCGCCCTTGCCAGCGACGGCAGCGGCCGGGTCCCCCAGGGAAGTTCACACGCCTGTTGCGCTGAGGAGACTCTGGGACACAGTCTTGAAAAGGGGGGGTTGGGGGCATCAGTGTCAGGTGAAGATCCACCGCATCTCCGCTGAAGAGAAGATGGATCCGCGGAAGAGAATCACCGCAACCCACAAATCCGCGGAGGGTGGCGACCGCGACTAGAGATCCGCGGAGGGGGATGAAGGGGAGAGCGCGGAGTACTGGAAAACGCGCAAGGCATGCTGGCTCCTGCAACAAGATTGCGGTAGAGCGTGGGGTAGCGCGGAATCCAGCAGCGGTGAAGGAAAAGAGGCGGGAAAAGGTGCCGCCAGGAAGCAGAAATCGACGGTGACCTTTCTACGGCAATTGGAAGCAATGGCTGCGGAGACGCCATAACGGGCAGGAAAGCAGGGTGAGAATTCGCGGTGAGAAGAGAACATGAATCGAGCCACGGAGAAGTGGGAGCGTCGGACGTGCAAAAACACACAACGGCAGGACCAGAGGTCAGGAAGGAGCTCGACCAATGAGAGCTCAGGGTGGGCAGCGGTAATCAAGGAGGAGGACCGGGAGGATGCACTGCGCGAAGACGAAGATTCAAGGAAGAACACAAGACCGCGAGCACCCAAGCCGCGGACTAGAGGAAGAAGCAGTAGTAGAACAGGGAAATGTAGTAGTCAAGTGTGTGTGTGATCAAGGACAAGACTCGCGGTGCGCGCAACGCACCGCGCGGAGTCCAAGGTAGGGGAAGAGTGTGGTAGGAGTCTTAGAGAGCTAGGTTTGGTGAATATGAAGGAGTAGTGTAGCGGAGAGATAAAGGAAGCTGACCCTTTGTATGACCTTTTGTGCAATCTGACTTGATATAAGCCTGGTTCCCAGTTATGAAGTCCGGACGTTCAGAATCTGATTGCCACCTTCTGTCTCATTAATCCGCGCAAGTGTCAGTCTGGTTCACACTCTCGTTTCCCCTTCTGAGGTCCGCAGCTGTTAAGGAGCCGTTAGGTTGCTTTCCGCGGAGGTATTCTACGGAGGACGAATACTTCCCTTCCGAGTGTGCGTGGAGCAAGCTGCTCGATCCGCTCCCCATCCTGGGTCCAACAAGGATTCCGCTGAGTGTTGTCACCATCAGGGAACGCAAGTTGGGTGAAGGGTGCTGCCGGTGACTCCGCGGCCTTGCGCACGGCCACAGAACGGGGTTCCGCGGGTGTAGGAGTCCGAGGCCACGAGGTGGCAGACTCTCGTGCCGGCAAGGAGCAAGCCGCAGAGCACTACTCACGAGCGGAACGCAGAGGGTGTGAAGCATCCGCGGAAGACCAGGAGAGGTAGCGGAGGAGCAGCAAGCGGGTGTTGCCCGGAACCACGGAACGGCAGAGTCGCGGAGCAGACCAGACGCGGAATTGGAACAGTGCGCGGCAGAATTGGGGGTATCAACTGCCCCAGCTCCATCAACTCTCACATAGCCTCTAGTTACTTTGCTTTCTGAGACCTACATCTTTCTCTCTCTTGACTCGTGTTCAGTACTGTAAGTAGGGCGTAGAAACCTAGATGTGTCCTAGATTAGTTTGTGACATGGTCCTGGTTTGCTGCCAGCGGCATGGTGCAGCTTAGTCGGCCATTTTGTGGATTATGAGGGTCATTTTCCCTCGCTTGAGTTGGATGGACCGGCGAGCTATGCTCGCCGGCTGACGGGTGAGACTTGAGTAGTGAGACTCAGCCGCTTGAGCTGTTGCTGGTGACTACTTGACGCTTAGGACTTTTACGCATGGACATCCATGGCTGTCAAGTAACTTGCGCATTTCTTACTCTGTAATTGACGAAATGAGGCAAAAATAGTCCGATTAGAGTTTTAGCAGGCGTCTCAATGCCGTGGTCAGCACCTGACCAAGGTATTGATATAGCCCAAATTATGACTATAGCCCAAACTGGGCAGGTGAGCCATATTGTGGCTAACCCTGGTCCACTACAGTGGCAAGTCGTCAGGTGCATCATGCGTTACCTTGAGGGGAAGCGGCATGTGGAGCTTCAGTGTGAATGCCTCGTTGGGTCCGAGTCACTCTGTCTTATGTGCTACACTCATGCTGATTAGGGAGGTAGGATAGATGACATAAAACCTACCTTGGGATTTTTGTGCATATTAAATGGAGGCGCGTTCATTTGGGCTAGCCGCAAGCAGGACTTTGTCTCTCTGTCAATGGCAAAAGTCCAGTACATTGCCTTGGCTGAGGTGAGTAAAGAGATGTAGTGACTACACAGCTTGCTACATTACGTGAAGATACCGCATGAAATGGAAATAGCCATCAAGATTGATAATATGATTGACGTTAACCTGTCCAAGAACCCAGTCCTCTTCAAAGCACATTCAAATCCACTACCATTTTGCTTGGGACCTGGTCTCCAAGCAGACAGTGGAGCTTGAGTGTTGTTGTACCAAGTTGAACCAGATCGATATGCTTACAGATCCACTCAACAAGGGTCTCCACCAAGTAGGCAGGCAAGGTATCAACATGGTCAATGCAGGAAATAAAGACTGATCATAGCAGCTGATGCAAGGTGCAAGGGAGAGATCTGTTGAGTATTCATGGCCCTTGTTCACTGCAGTAGGAAGGTTCAGGAAAGCTTTGCCCCTTGTGGCAGTATGACTCCTGGATGCATTATAGGATGACCAAATTATGCTCCATTTTTCTGTGAAAAAGGAATTTGTGGGTACACCATGTGGATGAATGATAAACTTGGCCATTTTGTTCATTTTTTGCAAGTAAGAGGTCATGAGTTCAAACCTGGCATGCTTATGTGTCATCGCAAGTCCATTGATGATGTGGCTAGCTCAAGCCATTGCTCATGAACAAACTTTTGAGTTCAAAGACTGGACAGACATCTACAAAAAGGCTTGTGCTGCATGCGGATCAATCAACCCTAGCTTGATTCTATTTTGTGTACCGACTACCTGAGCTTTTCTTGAGATATCATGCTAAGTCTTTAGTGCTCATTGAAGGTTGAGTACATGCCTGATTGAGTTTAGGATGGTCAATACACACGTTTGAATAACCTTTGTGACCCTTTTGGTCTTGCTTCTTCTCTGCCAGAGGTTCATTTGCTCAAGAGCTAACAACATACACATTGCGTACCACAAGACGTACAACCACCCCATTCCCATCATCAACCCCAGTCCCCTGATACCTCCCATGGACGGCCTGTGGTCTCAGCCTGGGTCAAAGAAAGGCATAGGATGGCTAAAGAGTGCACACATGGACCACAATAATCACGAGAAGAAAAAATAAATGTGCCCCAACTGTGGTTCATGTGGTCATACCAACTGCAGGTGTACCAATCCAGTCATGGCATCAGCAACTGCCGCAGCAAAAAAACCATTACTCCTATCTCTGGAATACGCAAAAGGTGTCATCCGTGTAGAGGCTGAAGCAGGAAAATTCTAATCAGTACCCACGGTATCTTCGGTAGCTGTTTCTACGACTCTATCAGATGATAAAGGCGGTGGTGGTATTGCACCGGCAGCACCAAACCCATTAGCAGCAGGTGCACATACTTCAGCGGTAGCAGTAACAACTCCAGCTGGTTCT
>SZWC01000395.1:317296-333850 GCA_023375785.1 Penium margaritaceum
GGGGGGGGGGGGGGGGGGGGGGGGGGGGGGGGAGACTATCCTTGCCTGATGTGCTGTACGTTCCCTCCCTCAAGTTGAGTCTTCTCTCTGTTACGACGCTTGATGACCAGGGCATATACTTCTCTAGTCGTGGCGTTGCCTCTGTTTCTCATCACACCTCTGGTTGCATCTTGCTGCAGGGCACCCGTTGTGATCGTTTGTTTGTGTTCTCTCCTTTGCTCCTTTGCCTGTCACTACTTCCTATGTTCACATTGCTCGTTTGCTTTCCCCTACTCACACACAGCTGCTGCATTGCTGCCTGTGCCACATTCAAATGGCTAGCATGGACAGCGTTCTTCGTGTGCTTCCTATGGATGGGCTTGATATTTCCACCTCTCTCGCTCCTTGTCATACTGACTATCTTGACTGTGCTCAAGGCAAAATGCATCGGTCCCCATTCTCCACGCCTGAGTCATGCACCTCCCACCCCCTTGACCTTCTTCACTCTGATGACATAGAGCCCCTTCCTCACGAGGCTCCTGGGGGGGGTTGGGCGCTACGTCCTATGTCTCACTGATGACTTCTCGAGAATGCGTTGGGTCTTTGATCTTAAGCAAAAGGGTGATGTCTGCGCCACCCTTGAGTCTTGGCTTCCCCATGTTCAACTTTCTTGTGGTCTTCGTGGTGGGGAGTTCATGGGTCCCACTACTTGCCTCCTTACATCCCGTGGTGTGTGTATGGAGGCTACAACCCCCTACACACCATAGCAAAATGGCATCTCTCAATGCTGGAACACGGCCCTTGCTCACAGGGTCCGCACCGTGCTCGGTGCCTCTTACCTCTCTCCTCTCTTCTCATTTGAGGCCATGTCCTACATGATCTGTATGTAGAACCTTGCTCCACATGGTCCTCTCCATCCTCATTCCACCCTTTTTGAGTGTTGGTTTGGGTCTTGCGCTGACCTGCATCTTGCTCACGTCTGAGGCTGTGTTGCCGTTGTCTAGCTTCACGAGGACCTGTTACACGAGAAACTCAGTCCCCGTGCCTGCTTGTGTAACTTCCTCGGTGCCTCTGCCATGTCAAAAGCGTGGCGCTTCTGGGACCCCGACCATCCACGTGCTTTTGAGTCGGGTGACACTCTCTCGAGCTCCCTGTCCGGTTCTCTGACTAGGACTTCACAGCAACTATCACCAGTGCCTTCTCTCTCTCTATGTCCGCTGAGTCTGCGTCCGTGTCTCTCAGCGCTCCAACACAATTAGCTCATACTCCCACACAGTCACCCCCACGTGTTATTCCTGACTCCCCTCCCATGCCTGCTCTACAAAACCCTACATCCGTTGGCGTGACCGAATCTCCTCCCCTCTTCAATACCCTTCCATTTGGGCGAGAGCCGTACACTCGCAGAGGACAACTGCGCTCACTTCCTTAGCATTCTACCTCTCATCCCTCTCACTGTCGTACTCGCTCCAGTGCATCTTCCATTGTCGCTGGCTCCTCTGCCAGACCCACTGGCTTGGATGAACTTGGACTGGCTGTCAGCGTTATCCACCCCAAATATACTGTGGGCTATGCAGTTGTAGCTCACAAGTTCCACAATGCACTTGAGGCGTCTGTTGCTTGCTACGTCATCACCTGTTTTGCGGCAAGTAAGCTTCCTTCAACTCCCCTTGAGCCTACCACTTTGCAACATGTGCGTGAGGCAGTAAATGCCAACCTCTGGGAGAAGGCCATGCAAGAGGAGCTTACTCCCCTCAATGAACATGGGATCTTCAAACTTGTCGATCTCCCACCAGGTCGCAAGGCTGTTTGAGCGCGCGTTCTCCGGCGCTAGCTAAAGCCTGACGGCAAGGTTGACAGATACAAGGTCAGACTCACTGCCAAGGGATTCTCTCTCAGTCTAGGTGTTGAATTTGATTAGACATTCACTCCGGTTGGGCGATACACCACCGCCCGTGCCCTCTTGAGTCTAGTTGCCCAGCATGACTGGGAACTGGAGTAGATGGATGTCAACAATGTGTTCTTGCATGGATGACAATATCTGCATGGTACTGTTGGCTCTAGTGGGTGTGGAGGCACCTTCAAATATGCCTAGCTCTCACTGGCTCACACTACCAAGGTTTGGGCCAGCCAATGGACACCTTTGGTGAAGAGTGTGGAGCACAAGGATCACGGATGTGAGCGGGCAGAACGCATCGCATTCAGTAGATCTGAATTGAAACACATTCTTTGTTATCTAGCATAGAAAGGTTACATCAGATCCTTATATCCTGTGATCTAAGCTTTCCAACGCATCCAAGCACGTTTAAAACGGAGCAGTAGAGCCCCTGCTACGACTGTCGAAGTAACCCTTGGTGGAGCCGCCCACCTAGCCTTGCACTCTAGGCGACGGGAGGCGCTTCGACGATGACCCGTCGAAGCGCCTTTCCTCACCCAGAAGTCAAGGAGAGGTTCACCCTGGTCAAGGAGGTCCTTATGGTTACCTCATTCATGCCTTTGGTGCATTTGGTGCCCATTAGGAACAAACTCAGATCACTGGCGGTGGAATATCCCGCCACCCATGGCGGGTACCAGATTCCACCTGCCCAACACCCGATTTTGGGGCTAGGCTAACTTTATGAATACTCACTCAAATCGAGCGATTCAAAGCTCGATCCTGCATGGAAAAATCCAATGAATCCAATTGGAAATTCAGATTATGTGTTGGACTACTCCTCAGTGGTCGGACCAGGGAGTATGATCAACGACACTCATGGCAAGGGGCACACCATGTCAACAATCTCCCCCTTGCACCGCAGCCTTGATGCCCTGTCCTTGGAACCTGTAGCATTTCAAACTTCACAGCGCAGACCAAGCTCCATGCAGCTCACATTGTGCCTGTCCTTGGGCTGTGTCTTGGTCATGGCATCGACGATCATGCGCTTAGTGCCACAATGCACAATAGTCGCATCTCCCTTCGCCACCAAGTCCCGCGCATAGTGATGACGGATCTTGATGTGCTTGGTCCTCCTGTGGAGCACTGGGTTCTGGGTGAGGCTGATGGTACTCATGTTGTCCACATTGAGTACCGTTGGCTTCTTTTGCGGCACCCCGATCTCCTTTAGCAGGCGCCATATCCACACTGCCTCCTTTGCGGCTTCCTCGAGCGCGATGTACTCCGCTTCGGTGCTAGACAGCACCACACAGTCCTGCTTCTTGCTTGCCCATGAAACTGCTGCTCCACCAAGCACAAATGCATACCCTGACGTTGATTTTCAGTTATCCACATCACCAGCCACGTCGGCATTGGAGTAGCCGACCAACTCGAGGGAGTCGAGTCGCGACTGTTTTGTCTCCTTGAGATAGAGGAGGATCTGCTTCACCGCTTGCCAATGCAGCGGCCGGGGGTCAGCAACTTAGCGGCTCACTTGGCCCTCCATAGAGGCCACGTTGGGCCGCGATGCCACAATGGCGTACATGATGCTCCCCACCGCAAACTGGTATGGCACACCTGCCATCTCCTTCTTCTCCTTGTCTGTCCTTGGTCCCATGCTTGAACTCAACTCACATGTGGTGGTCATGGGTGTGCCAATGGGGTTGCATTCCTCCATGTTGTAGCGGCGGAGCACCTCTTGCACGTACTTTGCCTGCCCCATCTAAAGCGTGCGTGCTTTGCGGTCCCTCTTGATGGCAACGCTGAGGTAGTACTCAAGCTCGCCCATATTGGTCATTTTGAACCGACCGCCCAGCTGCCGCTTCAGGTTCACCAACTCCTCCATTTCCGGTGACACAATGATGAGGTCATCCACGTAAAGGACCAAGATCTGGTGCAACCCCGGCTGCTTCCGCACGTACATGCTGTGATCCGCTTCACAGCGCTTGAAGCCAAGGTTGGCCATGAAGCCGTCCATTCTCAGGTACCACATGAGTGGCACTTGCTTCAGCCCGTAGAGCGTCTTGCGAAGCCGGCACATCTTCCTCGACGGCGCGTCCACCCCCTCCGGCACCTCCATGAGGACCTCCTTGTCCAGGTCACCGTTGAGGAACGCGGTTGTCACGTCCATTTGGTGGACTTCGTAGTCGCGCACCGCTGCCACCGAGAGGATGGAATGGATGGAGGCGAACTTAGCCACCGGTACAAAGGTTTCTCCGTAGTGTTCACCCTTCCGCTGCAACGCCTCCTTCACAGTCTTGGGCTCCTCTTGCAAAAAAAATGCCCGAGCGAACCCAGTCCACATACCCTCCGCGGCATCGTACAGTTTTACCGTCCTTGTACGTCTGCTTCACTGGGACTGTTGCTGTTGAGGCTACTGCTGTTGCTACCGCTGCTGCTGCTGTTGCTGCTGCCCTCTTGCGGCATCACTTGCATCGCTCGCCTGCTCCCCCTCTCTCGGGGACCGTGGAGATGCGGGCTCACTCTCCGCCTCCTCGTTCAGCTCCATTGCTGTCGGTGCTTCAGACTCATTGTCCGACTTGGCTGAATGCAAATCAGCCGCTTTCCCATCCCCCGGACGGTTCTTGCCAGTTGGAGCCGCTCGGGCGCCACCCTCTTTTGTGTCCTCCTGCGTCTCCCCCTTGAGGAGTTGTAGCCACTCCCCACGCTTGGAGAGACCCTCGTCCTTGTCCTTCCAACGGCTGTCCTCGTCAAACCTGACGTCGTGACTCTTCACGATCTGCTACTTCCGCGGGTCGAAGAGGCGGTACGCCTTGTTCCCGCTCTTGTACCCGATGAAGATGCACCGGCGAGTCCACGGGTCCAGCTTGCCCCGCCCCTTCCGTGCATGCACAACAGCACGTGCAATAAAACCAAATATGCAAAGGTGTGCCATAGTTGGCTTCCTCCCGCTCCACACTTCTTGTGGCATTTTCCACACCTTTCGACTCCGCGTCTGATAGCGGCTTAGTCGGCGTCAGGTTCATGATGTACGCCGCTGTCCATGCCGCCTCACCCCAGTACTGCTGCGCGAGGCCGGCATCACTCAACATGGACCGACCATGTTGAGGATGGTGCGGTTCGCCCTCTTGGCAATGCCGTTCTGCTATGGAGAGTGTGGCGTAGTTTTCTGCCACGCGAACCCCTTGCTCTTCATCCATCCCAAGCAACCCTTGTACTCGCCACCGTTGTTGCTCCGGAACGCCTTCACCTTCAACTACGTTTGCCACTCCACAGCCGCCACAAATTCCTGCATGCACAACAAGACATCGCTCTTCCTCTTGATGATGTAGAGGTAGAGCTTACGGCTGTGGTCATTGATGAAGGTGACAAAGTAGTGCGCCCCACCAATGTAGGGCTCAAATGGTCCGCACACATCCGTGTGCACCACCTCCAACTTCGCTGATGCGTGCGTCCCTTTGCCATCAAACAACTATCGTGTTGCCTTGCCCACCACGCATGGCTCGCACACGGCATTCTTGGCTGCATCGAGGCCCTTGACCTCAAGACCCTGCACCACTTCCTTCTTCGCCATGTCCCTCACAGTTGAGGAAGCGATGTGACATAGGTTACGGTGCCACAGGTCTAGATTTCATTCATCCTTCATCACGAGGTTGACACCGTCAGTCCTCGCCGCATCGGCAAGAACCTTGGTATGAAGAAGGTACAGGTCCTCTTCCCTCTTGCCACGTGAAATCACCTCGCCTTCCCCCTCCTTCCGGATGATGGCCTCTTTCTTGTTGAAGTGTACGTCGAGCCCCTTGTCGGTAAGGCGGCTCAGTGACAACAGGTTTGCCCCAAAGTTGGGCATGTGGAGCACGTAGTAGATGGTGCACAGAATGACTTTCTCGTTCACCACTGACTCAATGCAAACATTACCTTTGCCCGTGGCCAACTCCGTTTTGCCGTTGGCCACTGTCATGCGCCACTCGGTGGCGCCGTAGGTGACGAACGCCGGCTGGTTGCATTGTGCGTGGCGGCCGGATCCAGAGTCGATCACCATGACTTTCGGATCTGTGAAGTTGGTAGAATCCCTGGCCATCATGGCTTGGGTGTCCTTCTTCCCGCCCTTCCCTGGCTTGTCCGACTTCTTGTTAGGACAATTGCGTGCATAGTGGCCCTGTTTTCCACAGTTGTAGCACTCCCCTTTGTTTTCACCTCTCTTGGTGCCCTGCTTGATACCCTTCCCACTCTTGCCTCCCCCTCCACCTTGAGGGCGGACGGCATAGGCAGAACTTGACTTTGCCCCACTCTCTCTCACACCACGCCGCATCCATTCATTACAGACATACTCAGCCACCTTTGGGTACTTCAGCTCATCGGCGGACCAGCCGCCCACGAGGGTGATTATGGAACTCCAACTGTCCGGCAAGGCCAAGAGGAGGATCATGAATTGCAGCTAAGAGTCGACCTTTCATCCGGTGGCTACGCACTCGGCAGTGAGGGACTCGATCTGCTGCAGGATTTCCATGATGTCGTCACCTTCGTTGGCTCAGAGGGTGACGAGCCTTTTCAAGACAAAGAGCTGGTTAGCGAGGTTGGTGGACTGGTAGATGGTGCAGAGCTTCTTCCAGGCCTCCGCAACCTCCATGCATCCTTAAACCAGTGCACACTGCGGCGGGGCTAGCGCTAACACCAACAAAGCCAGCGCCTTCTTGTTGCACTTCTTGTACTTCTCCACTTCCTCCGGCGTCGCGATGTTTGGAGGCGTGGTCTCTTTACCGTTGTCCAGCTCAAGTAGACCTTTGTCATCGAGGTAGACCTCAAACTGCCACCTCCACAAGGGGAAGCCGTTTCCATCAAACTTGGAGACGACGCCAATGCTCTCTTGCTCGGTTGTTGCCCTGGTGCGCGACGGTAGCGTGAAGGTTGAAGAGCTAGGGTCCTTCTAGGCTTGTGGGTCCTTAACCCTTTGTTGGCTCTAGTGTGTGTGTAGGCACCCTCAAGCATGCCTAGCTCTCACTGGTTCATGCTACCAAGGTTTGGGGCAGCCAATGGACACCTTTGGTGAAGAGTGTGGAGCACAAGGATCACGGATGTGAGTGGGTAGAACATGTCGCATTCAGTAGATCTTGATCAAAATATGTTTTCTGTCACTTAGCATAGTGAGATTACATCAAATCCTTATAGCCTGTGATCTAAGCTTTCGAAAGCATCCAAGCACGCCCAAAATGGAGCAGTAAAGCCCCTGCTATAGTCGTCGAAGTAACCTTTCGTGGAGCTGTCCACCTAGCCTTGCACTCTAGGCGACGGGAGGCGCTTCGACGATGACCCGTCGAAGCGCCTTTCCTCGCCCAGAAGTCAAGGAGAGGTTCACCCTGGTCAATGAAGTCCTTATGGTTACTTCATTCATTCCCATGGTGCATTTGGAGCCCATTAGGAACAAACTCGGATCACTGCCGGTGGAATATCCCGCCACCCATGGTGGGTACCAGATTCCACCCGCCCAACACCCGATTTTCGGGCTAGGCTAACTTTCTAAATACTGAAATTGAGCGATTCAAAGCTCGATCCTGCATGGAAAAATCCAAAGAATCCAAATCTAAAGTCAGATTAGGTGTTTGACCACTCCTCAGGGAGTAAGATCAACAGACGTTATGGCAAGGGGCACACCATGTCAACAGGTACAGCCGCCCGGCTTCACCGACGGCACAAACAAGGTCTAGCAGCTACGTGAGGCCCTGTATGGACTCAAGCAGTCACCCTGCTGTTGGAACATGTTGATCTCTCCCAATCTCAAGAGAGGCGGCTACCGTTGTCACACAGTCAATGCAACACTGTTCTTAAGTGCACCTTTGGAGTCCTTCATCACCGTTCGGGTCGATGTCAATGACCTCCTCATTGCATCAGCCAGCCTTGCCGCTGTGCAATCAATGAATTCTCTCATGTAGTCTCCATATAAGATGAAGGATCTGTGCCTAGCTCGAGTGCTCCTGAGCATGAAGCTTGAGCGTGATTGCCAGCGTCGCACGCTCCACGTACACCAGGCTGCCTACATACACAGCCTGGGGGAGCGCTTTGCCTCTCTCTTGGCCGACACCCCCACTGCGTCCACATTGATGACTCTAGCAGGTCAGCGCCTGCTGAAGTCATTCAACACGTCCCAGCTGGGAGAAATTGTTGATGTCACCAATTATCTTAGTGTTATCGGGTCCCTGATGTACCTAGCCACCACCACCCAAGCGGATGTTACCCTCTCGGTCAACTTCCTTGCCAACTTCTCCCAGAAGCTTCCCCACGGACACCTTGAGGCAGCGTTACACATTGTTCGTTATGCACTGTCCAATGCACGTGTAGGACCGTGATACAGAGTACAGCCTTCTGTGGCCGTTGACCGTTGACGGATGCACTGAAAGTGACTGGGCTCACAACACAGACGGACACAGTCGCATCGGCTACGTCTTCTTGTGGATGGGACTGCTATCTCTACTCTCTCTGTTAGCTCCAGTGAGGCAAAGTACGTAGCACTTGGAGCAGGTATATGTGAAAGTGTGTGGTTGTCTTGCTTGTTGCACCAGCTTCGTGTGCCCATCCGCTGCAGTACACTACGCTGTGATAATCAAAGCACCAAGGCAATCACTGGACGCGTATTTGTACCAGAGGACCTCCGCAGCGGCTGTAGCTGCCGCTCACAGCACCTATGCGCGATCTGGAGGTCTTGGGGGTGGAGGTCGAGTTTCTCATGGCAGCGGAGGCAAGGGTGGTGGCAGTGGCGGCGGCCATGGTGGCGGCCACGGGGGTGGCTGTGAGACACAGCAGTGCAGTTACTGTAACCGGACTGGGCACTTCTGGTATAGGTGCCCCACACTCTAATGCCGAATGATGCCAAGGCAGCAGACGCAGCAGCAGCAGTGGCAGAAGCAGCTCCAGAAACAGCATTTTGGCCCAGCCTATGTACCACCCATTCAGCCTGGAGGACCTAACGTACCTGGAAAGAATGCAGTTCAGGCTATGGCAGCAGCCACTATGGGATTTCCTCCGCAGCAGCAGTACGTGCAGCAGCAGCCAATCGCAGGACCATTCGCGTATCCCGGGCCCTACTGTGTCACGTCATTTGCCACAGCACCAGTCCCAGTGCCGGAGTGGGCACAGCAAGTGCATGAGACAATGGAGGCCGTGCCCGCAGGTGACTCTCAGGGGGCGCTTCCAAATCTGCAACTGCCAGAGCCCTCAGCGATCACTCAGCACCGAGGTCCGAGACTTGGGTACACACAGATGACCACATTGCACACACTGCCCATCCACGAATGGTTGCTTGACACAGCATCCTCACATCACATGTCTCTGCATTGTTGCCTGTTCATATTGTTGTGTTTGACACATGATGTGCATGGTGTTCAGACTGGCTCTGGGGAGGTGCTGAGTTTTGAGGAAATTGAGACTGTTGCGCTACAAGAACCTTGTGGGGCCATGTAGTTGGCTGGTTTCTTGTACGTCCCTCGGCTAAAGGTGAACCTGTTGTCGGGGGGCCAATTAGACAGGCAAGCGGGAATTTCTACACTTACGTGTGATCATACATGCATGATCTATGGTGCAAACGGGGAACTGTTGGCTGGTGGGTTATTGCATGACGAAATGTTGTACTGAATGAAACTGTTCTCTGCCTTTCCATGAGACAAAGCACATGCAAATTTCATGACCAGCATGGACCCGCATCACGCTGACCTCATACACCGGTGACTGGCACAGATAAACACTGAACTGATCACCAAACTGTTGAAACATCAACTGCCTATGGTTTGAGTCCCAAAGACTGTCTACACGGTTTGATGGCAACATCATGTCTAGACTGTCAAGAAGGCAAAGCACACCGACAGAGCTTTCCTGTTTCTCAATGTGTCAGTACGGAACCACTGGAACTGGTACATATAGACCTCACAGGACCCATGCACGTCCCCTCACTTCAGTATGAGTCACAGTACATAATGAAACTTACAGATGACTACAGTCGTTTCCGTTGGGCCTTCCTGCTGAAAACCCTAGATGCACAACGGGAAATTACAGAATGGATTCCCTTGGCTGAGCGGCACACTGGTTGCTCTCTGTGCATTTTGAGCACAGATTGGGGCAGAGAATTTTTCGGTCCTCTTGAAACTGAGCTCAAGGCTGAGGGAATTGTGCATCAAGCCACAGCATACACTCCCCAACAAAATGGAGTGGCTGAAAGGGGGCATAGAACATTGGGGGATGGACTGCACACTCTATTGGCCGAGTCGGGCTTGTCCTTTGGGTTCTGGGACGAGGCCCTTAAGTACATCACCTGGATGTGGAACTGGGTTTCCCAAGGAACCTTGCCAAAGGCAGTCACCCAATAGGAGAGGTGATTAAATAATACGCATATTCGCATATTTCCTACTTAGGTGTGGGGCAATAAGGCATGTGTGTGCTTTGCAAAACCACAACGGAGTCATAAACTGAGTCCACCCAGCCGATGGTCTGTCATTGTTGCAGCCTCACATGCTTCAAAAGCATGGAGGTTTTGGGACCCCGTTCATCACTCATTTTCTGAGAGTCAGGATGCATCATTCTTAGAGCACATTCCATACAAGGTCTTCAAAACCCTTAATCAGGCACCGACACTCACAGTTCCTCACTGATACCCAGATTATGTCAGTGGTCTAGTATTTTTCCCTGTCTCCACAGTGCGGCCAGACCGGCCACTGTCCACAGATGAGACCAATAATTCTCACGAGGTGTCATCTGGCTCCACCAAAACCCACACAACTCCAGATGCCCCTGCGTCACCCACCGTGCTGGACACAAAGGCTGCAACACAGCCTTGTCTGGTCCGTTGGTCGCAGTGTAATGGTGTAGGAGTCAAGTACAGACAGTTCTATCACACTGTCGGTCAAACCAGTCTTGAAATTCCCATCACTGAACCACTAACAGTGGATGATTCAAGGGGTCGCCCTGTTGCTATGGATTGGGAGAAAGCGATGGCCGACAAATTGAACATCCTGAATGAGCATGGCATCTACCACATTGTCCCACTTCCACCTCGGTGGAAGGTAATTGACTTCTTTGTACAAGGTCAAAAAGAACCTGCATGGTCTTCTTGGCAAATACAAGGCATGTCTTGTGGCAAAAGGCTTTCACCAAGTACCTGGACAAGACTTTACAGACACGTATGCTCCAGCAGGCAAGTACACCTCAAGCCCTGTCCTACTTGGGGTCGCGGCCCACAAGGACTGGGAGGTTCATCAAATGGCACTGACCGGGTGTGGCTTCTATTGAAAGCTCCGTATGGCCTAGAGCAAGTACACTCCTCTTGGAACAAGGAGATATGTTGCATGTTGGAGAGTGGGGGGTTCATGCAAAGGCAATGTCTTGAAGCACTAGCAGATAATCGATGCCTCAGAGGTTGTGGTAGGGCTCACTGCTGTTGTATGCGACGTTGTAGTCATGCCAATTCACCAGATACTCGGTCGTTTTTCCATGGTGTCAATGTCCAATAACATCTTCAATGACGTACCCTGTATCCCCATCCGCTTGTACAAGAGGTGGAGGTGCAATGTTTTTGCCGAGGAAGTTCGTGTTGGGGTCCCTGCAATGCTTGATTTTCCTAATGTGGATGACAGGGCAGATCACCATGCTGTCAGGTAAGGGAAGTCAAGCAACAACTAGGGTTTGCAATCACTTGATGTAAAACCGTCCTAACCATCTGGGTTTGAGCTTGGCAAAGTCCTGTCCTCGGAGTTTGACATTTGCAGAGTTGAATGCGGTCGCCAGCATTGAACATGTCATTGATGCGATGTCGGTCGGCTGCTCGCTTCATAGTTACTTGATTCTTTGCAAGGATTTGCCGTGTTTCCTCCCAGATGCTTGCAAAGTCCCTACGGTGGATGTCAACCGCGGGATGTTACTTTGACTTTGTAGTCTAGCCGGTGTGGCGAGAAGTTTGTCAAACACCACTTCAAAAGGTTTTTTTTCCAATTGCGGTAGAAGTGTGAAGTTGTACGCGAGTTTGGCGGTCGGTAGTTTCGCCGCCCAATCGATGCCATGATGCGTGTATAAAGTGTGGAGGAATTGTTTTAGTGTCGGATTGGCCCTCTTGTCTGCCCATTGGTCTGAGGGTAGAACGCCGTTGATAGCATGATGTGACTGCCATAATGTGTCATTAATTCATCTAAAAACAGCTAGTGAAATTGCTGTCTCCGTCGCTGATGATGGTACGTGGCACGTTGTGCAGCCGTACAATTTGGTTTAGAAACAACCATGATGTCCCCTTTGTGGTGACGGTATTATTCTTTGGAATGAAGTACAATATTTAGAAAATCTGTCCACCACGATGAGGATGGCGTCATACTCCATTTGTAGTGGCGCGCAAACCTGTCACAAAATCCATGATGACACTGGCCCACGGTTCTGTTGGAACGGGTAGGGGTTGAAGTGAACTTGGTGGCCACGTGAGACAAGATATCTGTCTCTGACAGGTGCTGCACAGTTTACACAATACTGCCGCGTCCTTCTGCATCTTGTCCAACCAATAGTACTTTGCCAATTTCTTGAGCATCTTGTCTTCCCCGAATTGTCCACCTCGACCGGTGTTGTGGCATTCCTCCATTGTCCTTCGTAGTTCCTTGTTCAGAGGAATGACAACCCGGCGAGTGGATGACCATCACCAGTAGGGGTCGTCGAACCAAAACTTGGTTTTGTTGTACCATCGAACTCCTCGTAAGCTTTTGGCGAGCAGCCTCTTTTGGCGAGGTCGGGGTCTTGTTCCACAAGCAACATGCTGATCTTAGCTATTAGATCTGGTTCATCTGCTTGTGGGAGGGGTTAGCAGTTCTGGATGGTGATGTAGTTCAATGCTGAGTAATCCATACGCATCCGCATCTCTCCTGTTTTCTTTCTAGTGAAAGGTACAGGGGCCACGTCGGGTGACGTGGATGGTCTGATGAACCCCTGGCCAAGCATCTCTTCTAGCTAATTCTTGATTTTGGTGAGCTCGTGATCGCTCATCCTATAGGTCCCCTTCACCATTGGTGTGCTGTCTGGCTTTAGGTCTAACTAATGGTCAATGTAGGGTGGTAGCTCTTTGGAAAACTCTTGGGGAAAAACCTCTTTAATCTCTTTAATGAGCTCCGTAAACTCCATTAGTACTACCGCAAACTTCTCAGGTGTCAAGGCCGTTGATGTCACCTCGATAGCTACCATTTCTTTCCGCTTCCCTTGCTTCCACATGGACTAGCTACAGTTGGGGTCCATGCTTCATATGTTCCTTGGCAGCGTCAAAAGATATCGGCAGGCATTTTGTGGCTATCACAACGTCCTCTGCTGCTTCCACTGTTGCTGCTCTGCGTCGTGGTTCACTAAATCAAAGGCAGGTGTCGCTTTCTGCCATTAATGCTGACATAGACTGATCCGCTCCTCCATTCAACCTATTGATTATGCCGATACAGGAAATCTTGTCAAAGGATGGTTTTGTGGTCGCTCATTGGGCAAGTCCTCCAAACCATTATGTAGTGGAGGCCTCCGATCTGTAGTTGGAGTGGTTCGCGAAGTCGAGGGTCAATTGCATTCTTTAACATGAATATGAACCATCAGATCACATTCAATCAGATCACATTAAATAACAAAAAAAAATGTTTTTGTCTTTGTAACATTGGCTTCCTCAAAACTCCTGGTCACATAGCGTGAGACGACCACAAAGCTCACAGTCAAACATGTTGCAACTGCCACCATGCAGGTTTTGACAAAGGATTATGGGCCCACGGTTCTGAAGGTCTCCTGGACGTTCACACCTTCTGCAGTGCACAGGATTGTCATCGAGGACAACGTCACCATGAAGTCTGATAACCTGTCAGAGTAGAGGCTGTGCAAATGGCACAGAAGGAGACACAGCCCATCCATAAGTATGAAGACGGCCCATGTTTGGGCTATGGAGGTTGCAGTTTAAACTCCACCTCGCGCATAAGGGGCTGCCTTTGTTTTTGCCAAAAACTGGGGTGCACTTCCAACGTGACCTGACTGGTCTTTTGTGCTCACGGCTTGTTTTGTGCGGGTGGTTCTGAGTCTAATCGTGAGCTTTCTGGTCGCCTCATGCTATGTTTCTGGGAGTGGAAGACAAATGCAAGACAATCACTGTTTTGAAGGGAATAACGTGATTTTGCATTAGTTTTTTAACATGGACATGATCTAACCATTTGTATGGCTAGTCATGAGCTCTCCAACGCATCAAACCGCGCGCGATTTGGATCATCCTAGCTCCCGCTACGTCAGCCAAAGCGCAGCACCCCAAACCAGCCGCTCAGTTGGCGGCGCGCACCACGTCGCCCGCCGAGGCGTCCTCACATATGAAGGACCCATCAAAACGCCATTCCAGAGGCGCAGATGTCCCTACGTGTAGCGGCGGTGCCCCTTGCACCTTTGGGGACTGTTTTGATGAGTCAATCGTCGTATTTGGTGATGGGGATTGATGTGGTTTGAAACCTGTTCGCAGACTTGCAGTCAGAATTTTGACCCAGTCCCAAAGTAACATACTGTACTCTTAAGTTTTGGACTCGGAGCCAGGATTTTGGCCAAGTCCCTCAGTAACAAAACTGCAGTACTGAAATCCGGCGGATCATCCACCGAAGGCCTCGGGAATGCTTACAGAGAAAAATCCCAAGATGGCATTTTGTTACTCGTTCCCGTCAATCATTCACCAGCAGTCAAACCACGGCCAGCTCCCAAAGCCACCGTGCACACCCCAACTTTGGAAGCCCATATCTTCCTCGTTAGTAGTCTGATTCCGGTGAAACAACTTCCACAGGATTTAGCAACTTGTCAAGGGCAGTCCTCCATTTTAGGATCCGAGCAATCCTCGGGCCGCCAAATCCAAAGAAGAGGAATTTCCTCTCTCTGGCGGCTCAACGGCGCCTCCCGGCGCCGCACTTGGGCATACAAAGGGACAAATCTTCAACAGATTCCTCTGAACTCCTGCTTACATAGCATGAAATGACCAGAAAGATCACAGTTGGACACGTTGGAACTACCACCATGCAGTTTTCAACAAAGGATTATGGGCCCACAGTTCTGACCGTCTCCAGGACGTTCACACCTTCTGCAGTGCACAGGATCATCATCAAGGCAAAGGGCTTGCGAAGGGCCACCAGCGGGTGTTCCAATGTAACCATCCGCCGCATGTCACCTCCAATCCGTGGCATAGCAAGCACTCTTTCATAAACATGTTGGCCACGTCATCGGACCAATAAACATCCAAGGGTGGCAAAACACCCTTGTACGTACAAGGATTTTTTACCACCACCTCCCCATCCTCAACCACGCTACAAACATGGAATTTTCACATAGATAAATGCATATAGTTCAATGAGATAGATTCAATGAGGGATGAATCTAGTCGAGATGCACTGGAAAACCGGGGAAAATGAAAAAATAAAATGATATCCTATGTCCTCCCTCTTGGGTTTCCCTACAAGAAGAATGGACTCTGTGCCCCGATTTTGCCCGGGGCATACTTGTACGAGGAGTTTTTTGTGAGAGATCACACTTCACGACAGAGTTAATCTCCCCATAGAATCTAACAGTTACCAAGTGCGATTAGTTCTGGAGGAATCTCACACCCTTGGAGGCTTGCATCCCCCTCTAACCACCGTGTTACTTTGATATCCATGATCTAGGCGTTACCCTTGGTGAATTATTCACTGTACAACCTGGAGCCTACTGTGTTGCTGCTAGGAAGCTGCTACCGCCATTCCACTCATCCTCACTTAAGTCCAGAGGAGCATTTTTTTTGCTGTCAGCCCCACCATTTTTGGAGTGGTGCAAAACCAGTGGACTAGGCCAGGTTTTGCGGCAAGGTCCGTAGCTGTGTTTGCTTGCCAAGGGCCTTGCCAATGAGATTGACGCTACGATGCCAATGCAACAGATGGTGTGTCAGATGGTGGTCATTTGGCCATGGGAGCTCCAGAAATAGTATTTTGCTAAAACAAAAAGAAGTACAAGTGTCATAGCAATAGCGGACACCCCTGTTATGGGTGGGGCTGGCTAGTAGAGCATCACCCATTGGCCGGCAAGGGAAGCTTGCCGCCACACAGCAAGATCAAGAGCAAACTCACCCCTCGACACAAAAATGGCGCAGCACTAGCCGGGCCTACCCTCGAATGGCCAAACTAGGCCAGAACTACAAAAACCTATTCTAGGCCTAGGAAAAAACAACATTGAGGTCATGTGTAGGTTTGTTGGAGCAAGGACTAGAGTAGGCTGTGGAACAGGAATGGGCCGATGGCCGGTGGGAGATGGTGCAGCCAAGGAGAGGGAGGCCATGAGTCGTAGGATGTCTCCGCGTTTAGCGTGGATTGCGACCGACCGTTGGATCCATATGCACTGCGCCCCCATGGCCACATACAAGGCACAAAACATATACACATGGTTATCACTCCCCCTTGGCTGAGGGTGTTGCATGCATGCAACCAAGTTGATGGAGTTATACAAGAAGAGTTGAGGAGGGTAGGGCTTTTGTGAGGAAGTCTGAAAGTTGCTCATTCCCGCTCACCCCACACACTTACACCACTGGCTTCCACTAATTCATGTACAAAATGGTGCTCAAAACTTATATGCTTCGTGCGTGGGTGCAACAGACCATCATTGGCTGGGATGCGACGTGCAGCTGAGTTTTTGCTATGTAGTGGAACAGGTCCGACAGTCATGCCCAATTCCACCAG
>SZWC01000395.1:340346-353880 GCA_023375785.1 Penium margaritaceum
TTTCCTACACCACCGTCTCTGAGTATGTGCGGAATGAAGCCATGCGTCGTAGCAGTAGTGAAGCAAACATGGTTGCCTTTGCCTCACGGAGCAGCGGCACCTTCCGCAATACCTCATCCTCTGGGTACAAGGGAAACAACAGTACTAGCAACAGTGGAAGGGGTGCAAAGCGCCAAGGAAACTGCCACAACTGTGGCAAGGCCGGACACTGGGCTCGAGAGTGCCGTGCACCCAAGAGAGAGGGAGGAGACGGGGATTAATGGCGAGGGGGAAATGGTGGGAAGGATCCCACAAGCTTGATGGCTGAGTGTGCCTCCAACAAAGGGTGGGCGATACTCAGGCCAGGAGCCTATGGCCTTGACTCGGGCACAAACGAGCACACCACTTATGAGAAGAGAGACTTCATCTCTCTTGCTCCGTGTAACAAGAACTTCAGAGTCGCCAATGGCAAGGTTGCGGCAGCTGAGGGGATTGGTGACAAGCTGGTCACAGTGGGTGTCAACGGTGGAGTTTCCGACCTCAAGCTAGAGGGGGTGGTCTACTTGCCCTCCTTCACAGCCAACCTGCTCTCCGTCTCTAAGATAACTGACCATGGCATGACAGTGGTCTTTACAGAGAAGGAAGCGGTGATAGTTCCCACNTCCTCGCGTTGATGGACTCTACGTCTTGCAGACCAAAACGACAACTTCAACGGCTGAATCTTTGGCCGAGAGTGATGATGAGGAGAGCAGCGATGCAGACTCAGATGAGGAAGGACATGTTGGAGCAGCGGAAGCAATGGAAGCAGATGATTCGGCAACAAAACCGCAGGCAAATGCAGCCACCGGGGCTGTTCATTCTAACCTGTGCACATCCTCCAAGAACCTGTGGCACAGGCGCTTTGGACACGTGGCTCATCGCACATTGGAGCTCATGGGAAAGCAGGAGCTAGTGCGTGGGATGGAGCTAGGTGATGAGGTGGAGGGAGCGGATATCATGTGTGAGCCATGCCTTCAAGGCAAGGTGAAAAAGAAACCCTTCAAGCGCGATGGAACGCGTGCTCTCGCACCTCTTGATCTTGTCCACTCTGACGTATGTGGTCCCTTTCGCATACCATCAAATGGAGGCAGCCGATATTTCCTCACATGCATCGACGACAACAGCCGCAAAGTCTGGATATACTTTCTCAAAAAGAAAAGTGAGGTGAAGGAGAATCTACAGGCCTTTGTCGCTATGGTTGAGCGACAGAGTGGAAAGAAGGTGAAGGCATTCAGGACGGACAATGGGGGAGAGTACGAAGCTTGCAGGGAGTGGCTCAAGACACAGGGCATTGAACACCAGAAAACTACGCCCTACTCACCTCAAAGCAACGGCGTAGCAGAGAGGATGAACCAGACGCTCCTAGGCATGACAAGGTGCATGCTCTTTGACGCNGTCCACCAGATGGATGTCAAGACAGCCTTCCTTTACGGCAAACTTGACAAGGAGGTATTGATGGAGGTTCCGGAGGGGGTTGATGCTCCTCAGGGCAAGGTGTGTAGATTGGTGAAGGCACTCTATGGGCTAAAACAAGCGCCAAGACTTTGGTACCAGGAGATGGACACCTTCATGGCCAAGGAGTCCTTCATGCACTGCGACAATGACCCTAGCATGTACGTGCATGAGAGTGACAAAGGGACTATGTTGGTCGCCTTGTACGTTGATGACCTGATTCTATGCTCCTCTTCAACGCAGCTGCTAGACGATCTCAAGGGGCAGCTGAGTAGCAGATTCAAGATGAAGGACATGGGTCCTCTTGACTTCTATCTTGGAATTGCAATCAAGCGCGACAGAGCAGCAGGTACCATCAGCCTGAACCAGACAAAATACATCGACTCCATCCTCAAACGATACGACATGGCAGATTGCAAACCTGCCAGCACACCCATGAGCTCGGAGTGCAAACTCTCCACCTCCATGTCCCCATCCAACGAAGCGGAGAAAACTGACATGCTGGGCATCCCATATCAGTCTGCAGTGGGCAGTCTGATGTATGCCATGGTCGCCACCCGACCAGATATAGCCCATGCTGTTGGGCAGGTGAGCCGGTTTGTGGCCAATCCCGGTCCACTTCACTGGCAGGCCGTGAAGCGCATCATGCGCTACCTTCAGGGGACGCGGCACGTAGGGCTCCAGTTTGGAGGCATCGCTGGATCCGCATCACTCCGTCTCATGTGCTACACTGATGCTGATTGGGGAGGGAATATCGATGACAGAAAATCTACCTCCAGCTTTGTGTGTATGTTGAATGGAGGTGCAGTCAGTTGGGCAAGTCGCAAGCAGGAATGTGTCTCTTTGTCAACAGCTGAAGCTAAGTACATCGCCTTCGCTGAGGTGTGTAAAGAGATGCAGTGGCTACAAAGCTTGCTATCCGAGATGAAGGCACCACAGGCAACGACGACGGTCATCAAGATTGACAACATGAGCGCCATTGACATGCCAAAGAACTCCGTCCTGTCCAGGCGCACAAAACACATTGAGATCCGCTACCACTACGCTCGAGACTTGGTCTACAAGCAGACAGTGGAACTCGAGTATGTCGGCACCAAGCTGAACCGGGCTGACATGCTTACAAAGCCACTAAACAAGGATCTCCACCAGGCAGGCAGGCAAGGTGTCGGCATGGTCAACGCAAGTGATGACGAATGATGATGGTCACTGACGCAAGGTGCAAGGGAGAGATTTGTTGAATGTTTATGCCCCTTGTTCAGTGTTGTAGGACGGATCAGGAATGCTCTGCCCCTTGTGGAGGTATGACCCCTAGATCCGTTGTAGTGTGACTCAACTATGCTTTGTCTCTTGTGAGATATGACCTGTGAGTACACCATGTGGGTGAGTGGTTACCTTGGCCATTTTGTTGATTTGGCCAAGTGAGAGGTCATGAGGTCGATCCTGGCCCCATGCATATCTTGTTTGCTGTGGAAGCTTCCAAGAAAGAAAGTCCGTAGCTTCTTGGACGCTACATGGTTGGTCTGTCACCTTGACACTAGGATGCTTATGTGTCAAGCCCACAGTGCAAGTCTATTGGTGACGTGGCTGGTTCAGGCCACTTCCCAGGAATGTGCTTTTGAGTTCTAGGACTGGACAGACAGCTATAAAAGGACTTGTCTTGCATGCTGATCAATCAACCCTTGCTTGATGCTCTCTTGCGTATTGACGACTTGAGCTCTTCTTGAGATGTAATGCTAAGGCGTTAGTACTCTTGAAGGTGAAGTGTATGCCTGATTAAGTTTAGGGTGCATGACACATGTCAACAAAGGAAGAAGGCCTAAAAACCTTTGTGAGCTTTTCGGTTTCGCGGCTTCTCTGCCAGAGGTGGTTAGCTCAGTAGCTAACAGGTGTTGCACGCAAAGAGTGCATAGAGTTACAATGTAACCGAGCAAAAGAATTAATATTAGTATCTCTTTAGGGGCTATATAATTGCCCACAATATGGATCACATAGTGGAAGGTTTTCCATGAGATTTTATCTCGGTTTTGGAAGCCAAAACTGGCTGTAAATGGACTGCCAAACTGTCACCCGCATTCGTTCACACTAATTTTTTTTGTTGGACGGAGTAGTGATATACCCATCGCTTTGCCAGATAAAGCAGCGGTGTCCATAATCCGAAACGAACCGACGGTGGTGTCCATAGTCGGAAACGAAAAGACATCGGTGCCCATAGTCAAAACCGACATGACAGCGGTGCCCCCGGTTATTGGTCGTCATGGGCACGATTGGAATATATTTCATTCTTTCAACGTATTCGACTTTGATTTAAACGTCTATTGCCATACGACTTTGTCGGCGGACGACAACGTAATATGAAAAGCAATTGACATGGTTTGATGGGGCCCCCAAGCCTTATTCATGATTGTGTCCACATAACATCGCCAGTTCACATAAAACGCGACCTAGTCCTTGTGCGGATTCCTTCCAAGTATTGGCAGCCTGTCGAATTGGCTGTTCCGCCCATGACTCAAGTGCTTCATGCGATTCACTCGGCTGTTCTCAAACCTAAGCCTCAAAATTGTTTTTCCGGCTCCAAGGCTTGTGCGTCGTCGGGGGTTGCCGGATTGTGGCCGAATCCGGTGCAGCCCTTCGTCCATGATGTTGTACGCCGTCTCTGTGGCCTCATGCACCGCGCATGGGACACGATTGTGGGCACGAACGTTGTTTAGAGCCATGTTTTATGCACACCATGCCCATGTTTCCCCCCGATGGCGGGGAACACGCACCACAGACGTGGTGGACCTGTCTCGTCTTCGTGGTTCCCAGCCGACGACTACGACGTTGACGACACAGAGGACGGTTGTTTGACGCAACAGACTCTTGAAGACGAAGACGATGCAGCCCGTACAGCAACGGACGGGGCCCCACGCCGTGAAACCGAGGATCCACTGCGGATGTCACGTGTAGGTGGTCGTGTGCAGTCTACACAGGGCCTGCCCGTGGGGTTTGACGATGAGGCACGGGCAGCCGACACCATGACGAAGACTGCGACGGAGCACATCGCCAAGCCAACACCCGACCCTGCAACCAGGAAGAAGCGGAAGGCAGAGGTCGACTTCCCGAGCGGCTCATCTTTTGAGACTATGGCAGCCTGCAAGGCTGCCGTGGAGGAGTATGCGGTGTTAAACCGCATGTCCCTCAGGTGGCTGAAAAGCGATCCCACGCATTTTGTGGTGCGGTGCAAGCAATACGTGAACAAGAAGTGCCCGTGGATCATACGTGCAACGTACATCAAGAAGTCTGGTGCATACAACATCACGTCCTTTACAGACAGGCACTTATGTGACCCAGGGGTCTCCCGGGGCAACCCAGTGCTTTCCACCCGCTACGTGGTCCGGCACATTGAACGCACCCTCGCCAAGGACCCGTCGGCGTCTGCAGAGGCGCTGCAGGCGGTCGTAACAAAGGTCAGTAACACCAGGGTACCCTACACCACTTTGTACCGCGCAAAGAAGGCGTGCCTGGAGAAGATGTACGGCACGAAGTCAGACTCCTGGAGCATGTTTCCAGGATACGTGGCTGAGGTACGTCCCCTTGTTGTATATGTCCTTTGCATGTTATTCTGCCGCAGTGCTTTGTTCCTAGTTTTAGACTAATTATTCTGTTCTTTTCCCTGCAGCTGTTAAGGGTGGACACGCTCGCCATCGCGAAAGCTGAGAAGAACCTGGACACTGGTGCGTTTGACCGCGTTTTCGTCGCACCTGGTGCGTGCCGCAGGGGTTTTGAGTACACGCGGCGAGTCATCGTCATGGATGGTACGCACCTGAAGAACGGGCACAAGCAGGTCCTCCTCATCAAGCAGTTCTTCGACGCCAACGACAACGCCATGCCCACGGCGTACGCTCTCGTTTCTGGAGAGGACGAGAGCATTTGGACCTGGTTTTGCGAGCTCGTGGCAGTGGCGTACCCGACGGCCGCAGAGGAGGGAACGGTGGTCATCTCAGACCGTGAGAAAGGGCTGGCGAACGCAGTGGAGTCCAAACTACCTGGTGCCACGCATACCTACTACATGTGGCACCTCATGCGCAACGTGCAGTCCCGTTGCCAGGGCCGGTCGGGCTCGTTGTTCTAGACTCTGTCACACGTCACAACGCAGGAGAACTGGGATGCTTGTGTGGCCGACATGCGCCGACAAACACCAAGGGCTATGGACTACTTGCTGGGTGGAAATGGCGAGCCCGGCATCCCCAAGGAGCGCTAGAGTCGACTGTACTGCCCAATGCCGCGTGGTGGCCACACCACAAGCAACGCCATGGAGTCACTGAACGAGAAGTTAGTTGAATTGAGGAAGATGTACCCGTACTTTTGTTTTGTGAACCTCCATGTTTTTGTACAGCGGCTGTGGCACATCCGTCGCAAGATGGCTCACAACGCCGAGAACAACGTCGCGCCCGCCTTGTACCTGAAGGTGAAGAACAACTGCGACCGCGGCCGTGAGTACAATCTGGACCTGGACGGGGACGAGGCCGGACCATGGATGAGCGGCACTGCTGTGCGTGCGAACGGAACCCAACGGGATGTGAACATCAACACGAGGGAGTGCAGTTGCAGCCAATGGCGTGAGTACGGGGTGCCATGCCCACACGCGTGCAGTCTACTTCTGGAGAATGCCCAAAACCCCATGGCCCACGTGGACTTCCGATACCTTACCCTGAGCTACAAGAGGACGTACAACGCGCCATTCCCCTGCCGAAGGTGAAGCTTGTGAAGCCGGCGGAACCGAAATGGCTGCAACCTGGAGCACGTCTCGGGCGCGGCCGTCCAGCCACGGTGAGGCTTGAACGGTACGCCAAGGTGAAAGGAAGGCACATATGTGCGCTGTGGGAAGATGGGCCACGTCCGCAAGGCATGCCCAAACATGGTGGCGCCGACGCCAGAAGAGATGGCCGCAGCACGCGTGGCAGAGCTTGACGCTGAGAGGTGCATGAGAGCGTCTTGCACGTCAAACGTGGACGCCATGGGGTACTCCGGGGACGTGGCAGATGATGCCCCCCAGGCAGAAGAGGAGGGCGATTCGGACGAGGAATCAGAGGAGGAGGAGGAGGGGGAGGGGGAGGAGGAGGGGGAGGAGGAGGAGGAAGAGGAGGAGGGGGGTGGTGGGCAGGCGGGTGGAGAACCGGAATAGGCAGAGGGGGGAGGAGGGGGGGGAGGACGACTACGATGAGGAGAGGGAGGGAGGGCAGGAGGTGGTTGACCCCGTCTCACTGTCCAATGACGATGAACAGGTGAACCAGGATGATGCTGAGGACCGTGAAGAGCTGTGGATGACCTTCCACGCGGAGGTGGACAGCATCACCCGTTCACTTGGCATGTGGTAAGTGTATTCCCGTATTTTCCCGCTAAGTGTGTTCCATTACATGTTGTTTTTTCTCATACTTCAGTTTGTATGTTCCTCTTACTAACTCCAACCCCTATGTCATTTGCAGGGCCTACAAAAGACCACTCGGAACAAGGGAGGTGCAGACCAGATGTCAAGTGGCCCAGTGATTGGACCTCTGCCTTAGAGTAGTGCGTAGTAGCGGTTTACTTAGGATGATACGTTTGTGCATCTGAAAATGTGTTGGGGTTGTCACTGCTGTCCAATTTTCTAATTAATGAAGTCCAATTTCCATTTTCATACAAATCCCAACAATGGTGTCTTGAAGTTGTAGTGCATAATGTTGTCCTGCAAGACTACTGCACAATGGTGACCTGAAATCTGCATACAGCTGGTGTGTGTCAAGCAGCCAGCAAGTGTACATATAGAATGTAACCAAGTTCATTTCGTTCTCTTTGCGGCAGTTATCTAAAAGAAGCAGAAACATGACTTCATGTGATGAAGAAGACTTGCTGATCATGTTCCTGTTGGGAGTTGGTGCGACATTATTGTGTCAGAAACTATGTTCAGCCTTGTGGCCGCCAAGCACTACAAGATATGTGCCCATGTGCCATTGTCCAGCGACACACGACACATGTGAATTGGATGACTACTCAAGTTTTGCAGAAGCAGACAGGCATAGGGAAGATGTCTTCTCCGAGGGAGGAGACGACAACATCGGCTCTGTTGATGCCAAAGAGGAAACATTCTTTGATGCACTGGGATGTCAGGGACGTCAGGGTTGTGGATGCGACTTGTGCCAATGGCTATGGCTGTGCAGTGTACTGGATCCAAAGTGGTTAGATCCACAGTGGACTGGGTAGTACCTCTTCAACTAGTACTTGCATACCAATAATTCACCCATAACATTACATCCATGCCCATCACATTTACAACATATGACTATTGTACCCTTACTTCATGTTGTAAGAAAATCTGAAATGCCCATATTTGCCATTGACATATGAAGTTTATGCCCTAAAATGTGCTCAACATGAACACAAAATGCCCAGTAGTCAGTGGTCATAATGTCTCATGTACACACATATGTCTGTTCAATATTACTCTGATGCCCATTGTACTCAATCGATTTAATACAGTCATACCCTGTGTATTCAATGGAAAAAAACTGGGATGCCCATATTTGTCACTGAAACAAAACTCATATACCCAGAAATATCCATGCATTATATCTCACATGCCCAAACTTGTCAATCGTCATTCGGACTCGGTGGCACCGTCCATATCCACAGCTGCCATGGCTCGGGACAGTTGGGCGGCCTGGTACTGGGCATGGGCACTCCACAGTTCCAAGCCATGTGCTCCAAAGTCACAGGAGCTCGGGCCCATGGCGGTTCTTCATATCCCAACTGACGGTGGCGTGCTACATTGCAGTCCCACCTCGCCTTCAATGCGACCCATGCTCGATGTGCCGCCACAGGGTCCGCTACGGGAGTACCCCATCCCACATGACCCCATCCCACATGAGGCAGGCCATTTCGACGGGCGTCGTTGTCCATGTGCAGTTGGACACTAGGAGTAAAACTAGCGCAGTGTACTATCGGGGAAGCACCTTTGATGCACAGTATAGTACCGGTTCATCGTGCAAACCGGTACAAAAAGCGGGTCCCTTTATGAACCTGTTCGCGTGACCCCTGGTGGACGTCGGCACATGCCGCCGTCATCGGGTGGAGGTGCGCACGGCGTCACCACATTCCACTGTGGACAGTATCTCATTGCCCGTGGGCGCATCCATTCGGCGAGCATTCATTGGCGATAAATTTCACCTCTTTCGAGTGACGCGCAAACGTCTGCTACAGCGCGACGGAATCAGTCCACATGCATGGCTCGACGTTGTGCGAACTCCCCGCCGCAGTCCGGAACATGACAACACAAACCATGACAGGCTGTCAAAGTGCTGAGAAAGTGTGTGGAAGCTTCCTAGCAACACAGCCGTTGACCGGGCGTCAGTGCCTGGTCAGACGGTGACGATAGTCACACGTCGTACACACAACGGCAAGGGTTTGGCTAGGAGACACAAGGCACAGTGTCAGAATGCTTCAATATAGCATATGCAGAGAGAAATGACAACTGAAAGGTCCAGGGCATAAACACCTGTCGTGGCGCACGGCGGGTGTCGCACGCGGCAGTCCAAGAGCTGTCCTAAAACCGGCCCAAAACCACTGTTTTGGCCGTAACTCTGCGCACACATGTCAGAATCCTACGCCGTCTGAACCTAGACGTGCAGAATCAAANCTTCAATATAGCATATGCAGAGAGAAATGACAACTGACAGGTCCAGGGCATAAATACCTGCCGCGGCGCACGGCGGGTGTCGCACGCGGCAGTCCAAGAGCTGTCCTAAAACCAGCCCAAAACCACTGTTTTGGCCGTAACTCTGCGCACACATGTCAGAATCCTACGCCGTCTGAACCTAGACGTGCAGAATCAAACGACGGACGCAACGACTGGTCACATGCATGCATCCATCAACTGACAGCGAGTATACAATGCAAAAACACGCAAATGGGCCTCATGCCCAGTCCGCCGAAAGGCGCCTGCAAGACGTAGAAGGCACAGCAAGGAGTCCCGGTGACATCTGGGGCTCTGGAACAGTGGTCGGTCAGCTCCAGGCGGGTAGTCCGCCGCCTGTCGTCGCGCCGGTATCACCAGGGCCGCCTGCCTCAGGGATCTGCACGAGTATGGACACGGCCGAGTGGTCACAGTAAACTGTACAGGAACGGCACAAAGCACAATACTCCCCCATGACCCGATGGTACGCATGTCCATGCGCGTGCAGCACTGGTACAACCACATAGTGAGTGACACAGACAGATGAGACGCCAACGTACATCCCACACTCAATTACTGTCACGCACGGGGCGAAGCCCAACAGAACGAATGGCCACCAGGAACTTTCCGCGGGCGAGTGCCTTCATTAAGAAATCAGCACGCTGCAAGTCAGTGCCAACCCACATGATGGAGATCACGCGTTGCTCCACCAGATCACGAACAAAGTGATGCTCAACCGCAATGTGCTTTGTGTGCGCATGAAAAACACCAGAGTTCTCCGCAATGGCGAGAGTACTCTGGTTGTCGCAATGCTGCACAATGGCGGGTACTGACTGCCCAAGCTGAAGAAACAAGCGTTGCAGCCAAACTGCCTCAGCAGCCCCTGCCCCCAAAGCCACATACTTTGCCTCTGATGAGCTACGTGCGATGCAGCCCTGATTCCCGCCTCGCAAAGACAAAGCGGTACCACCGAGCAAAAACACGTAGCCAGTTGGACTGCGCCCGTCAGGGCTCCAAGCCCAGTCGCTGTTAGTGTAGCCGTCAAGGACCACCGAACACTGCTGACGAAAGCACAGTCCGAGATACAGCGTGAAGACCATGTACCGTACCATTCGCATAGCCGCGTGAAGAGCTCTCGCACGTGGAGCTTGCAAGAACTGAGCAAGGAGGTTGATGGCAAACGCGATGTCGGGGCGCGTGGTAGTGGCAAGGTACATCAGAGATCCGATAAGACGGAGGTACAGGGTCACTTCCACTGTCTCCCCCAGCTGTGTAGGGTCATCCACCTTCAGGGCATCCTGCCCATCAGGTGTGAGGGGTGTGGAAGCAGTGGGCACTGCACCAAGGAGGTCGCTAAAGCGCTCCCCCACAACTCGTGCGTATCGGGCCTGATGCAGCAACAGTGTCCGATGTCTGCGATCTCGCACGATCTCCATACCAAGAAACACCGATAGGACCGAGGTCCTTCATCTTGTAGGCGGTCTGCAGGACAGCCTTGGCCTCCTTCACGGCATCCAAAGACGGAGACGCGATCAGAAGGTCATCAACATAGACCAGGATGGCGGTGAACCGCTCGGGTGTTGGTAGGATGAAGAGTGAGGGGTCTGCCTCGCTCTGTACGTATCCTACGCGAGTCAAGGTGCCAGTGATCTCCTGGTTCCAACACCGTGGAGACTGCTTGAGGCCGTACAAGGACTTGCGCAAGCGCCAGACCTTGTCACCATCCTCAAAGCCTGGTGGCTGAGCCACGTAGATCTCCTCATCCAAAGAGCCATGGAGGAACGCGTTGTTCACATCCATCTGGTGTAGTTNATCAGAAGGTCATCAACATAGACCAGGATGGCGGTGAACCGCTCGGGTGTCGGTAGGATGAAGAGTGAGGGGTCTGCCTCGCTCTGTACGTATCCTACGCGAGTCAAGGTGCCAGTGATCTCCTGGTTCCAACACCGTGGAGACTGCTTGAGGCCGTACAAGGACTTGCGCAAGCGCCAGACCTTGTCACCATCCTCAAAGCCTGGTGGCTGAGCCACGTAAATCTCCTCATCCAAAGAGCCATGGAGGAACGTATTATTCACATCCATCTGGTGTAGTTCCCAGTCATGTTGAGCCACTACACCGAACAGAGCTCGAGCTGAGGTCATGCGGCCGACAGGGGCAAAGGTGTCAGTGTAGTCAAGTCCCTCAATCTAAGAGAACCCCTTGACGACCAAGCGGGCCTTGTAGCGTTCTAGTGAGCCATCCGGCTTCACTTTCTTGTGAAAGACCCACTTGACCTGAATCACCTTCCTCCCAGGGGGAAGGTCGACCAGCTCGTAGACTCTGTGCTCTCGGATGGCGCGAAGCTCATCCTCGCAAGCAGCTTGCCAGGCCTCAGCATCCTGCGATGAGAAAGCCTCCATCAATGTACCCGGGTCAGGCGCCATAGAGGGGGAACTCTGTGTGGCAAGTGCACACGCCTCAGTATCACGTCCGACGGCTACGAGATGAGCTGCTGCGTCGCGGGCGATATGGAACTCGCGAGTGACCAGGTCGTGCCCTATAGGGCACGCTGGGTGTACCTCTGAAAGCTCAGTGCGGACACTCAGGCCTTAGGCCTTTGTGCCTGGATCACCACTCGTGATGCTGTGAGAGGAACGCCTGGGTCCAGGACCCGACGCTTGCAGAGCTCCGGAATCTAGTGGTCGAAGGCGACCACTGGGCTCACAGGAGTAACCGGAGGTCGAGGGGCGCACCTCAGGCTCAGGAACAGGTAGGACCACAGGGACAGGTATGACCACAGCTGGTGAGGGCTGAGACGAGGCAGCCGGAGATGTCGTGCGAGGAGAAGCGTGTGTGGGAAACAGTGAGCTCGGAGGGATAGCTGGCCCGGACACTGAGACAGGAGTGTCACGCGACGTAGGGAGAGGAGTGGGCTGGGCAGGGTCAAACACCGGAGCAGGGGTGCCAGTGGACACAGGTGATGATGCAGGAGGAGGTGTGAGAGCAGCGGTACCTATGGGGTGTGAAACAGGCTGAGCGGGCGGGATCTCTGGACCAACAGCAATGATAGCCAGGTCATCAACTGCTAGACATCAAAAGGGGACTCGAGCGGACACATCAGCCTGACGAGAAATGGTCACCGGTGGAGAAGTCTCCCCCATCCACCGAGGATCCTCACAGGAAGGGACATGAGCTGCGGAGAGCGCTGTGATCGAAGTCAGATCACGGTATGTGAGAGACTAAAAAAACAACGCGTCAGAGGACTCAATGACATGACGGCGAGTGGGGTCCCAAAAGCGCCAGGCCTTCGACCGTGCGGAGATGCCGATGAAAGCACACAAGCGACCCCAGGGGGAGACCTTGGACCCCTGCTGGTCCTCGGTGTACCACACGGAGGCCAGGGAACCCCAGACGCGCGCAAGACAAAGATCAGCACGGTGGCCAAACCAGAGCTCGTACAGTGTAACATGATCCCGAAGCGGACCATGCGGGAGGCGGTTCCAGACCCACGTCATGTAGGCAAAGCCCTCGAAGGCGAAGGACTCCGGGACACCGCACTCAGACCGCATGGTGCAGACCGCATCCTCCATGGTGCGATTCCAACGCTCAGATACATCGTTTTGCTGTGGGGTAGCAGGAGCAGAGACCTGGTGAAAAATGCCGTGCTCAGCAAAGAAGGAATCCATCTCACCGAGGAACTTGCCGCCGCGATCCGAGCGAAAGGTATCACGAGCCAGAGCTGAACCACAAGGGCGGCGTCACTCTTCTGGTGCAGACTGTAGACCCACCGCATCCGCGTGAAGTCATCAGCCAGCGTCAGAATATACCATCCTCTCTCGGACAGGGACTCGACCGGGAGAGGATCAAGCAGGTCCGAGTGGACTAACTTGAGTGGCCTCAGCGCTCGGGAACGCGAATCAGGATAAGTGCACCGGTGCATCTTTCCCTGAGCACAAAAAAGACAGTCGGTCTTGGGTGGCTTCTCGAAAGAAGCCACGTCAAGACCAAGAGCGGGTTGTGTCCGAATGAGCTTCGACACAGTGTCGGAGCCCACGTGACACAGACTTCGATGAAGTAACCACTGGTGTTCCGGGGATAGAACACCAGTGACAAAAACGTGGCCAGAGGAGGAGGGAGAGCAAGGGGAGGAGGGCCGAGCAATGTGGTACAAATCATCTATGACTGAAGCACGCAGGACAATACTACGGGTGTTAAGAGCAGTCACAGTTGCTGAATCAGCAGTATGCTCAACGGAGAGACCCATCAGAGTGCAGGCACGCATAGACAGCAAGCTGAGCTCAAGATCAGGCACAAACAGCACGTCAGAGAGATACAAGGGGCCAGACGGACCATCAAAGCATACAACCCCAACACCGTGGACCGGTAAGGACTGACCAG
>SZWC01000395.1:363477-377698 GCA_023375785.1 Penium margaritaceum
GTCTCTGCTGCGCGGATCAGTGAGAACTGCCTCACTGCTCTGATACCATGAGAAAGTGCGTGGAAGCTTCCTAGCAACACAGCCGTTGACCGGGCGTCAGTGCCTGGTCAGACGGTGACGACAGTCACAGGTCGTACACACAACGGCAAGGGTTTGGCTAGGAGACACAAGGCAAAGTGTCAGAATGCTTCAATATAGCATATGCAGAGAGAAATGACAACTGACAGGTCCAGGGCATAAATACCTGCCGCGGCGCACGGTGGGTGTCGCACGCGGCAGTCCAAGAGTTGTCCTAAAACCGGCCCAAAACCACTGTTTTGGCCGTAACTCTGCGCACACATGTCAGAATCCTACGTCGTCTGAACCTAGACGTGCACAATCAAAAGACGCACGCAACGACTGGTCACATGCATGCATCCATCGACTCACAGCGAGTATACAATGCAAAAACATGCAAATGGGCCTCATGCCCAGTCCGCCAGAAGGCGTCTGCAAGACGTAGAAGGCACAGCAAGGAGTCCCGGTGACATCTGGGGCTCTGGAACAGTGGTCGGTCAGCTCCAGGCGGGTAGTCCGGCGCCTGTCGTCGCGCCGGTGTCACCAGGGCCGCCTGCCTCAGGGATCTGCACAAGTATGGACACGGCCGAGCGGTCACAGTAAACTGTACAGGAACGGCACAAAGCACAACAGGTGCGAGGTTCCTTTACGACATGCAAGTCGGAGATGACCGAATACTTCGAGCGAATCGTGGACACAGTTGTCATATTATTCCGTTTTTGCTCACTCCGTGCAAATGATGGGCATCGGTGTCATGTCGGTTTCGACCATGGACACCTCGGTCATGTTGTTTCCGACTATGGGCACCGCCGTCGGGTCATTTTTTACTATGGACACCGCGGATATATCGTCCGAAACCATGGGCACCGGAGCATTTGTGCTCTTTTTTGTTTGTCCATGTGAGGTCTTAAACACTGTGTATGGTTTGGGCGAACTCTTCCTAAATTACTTTAAGCTATGTTGCATTTATTCCAGTTTATGTGCATGTAAAAGCTAAAAAAACACAACGGAAAATTGAACGAATGCGCTTCTTGAAACAATATCATGTATAACAATTCCCCAACATATTGAAGAAGAACCTCAAAAGGAATTAATTCTCCTTGTTTACATCAATTTGGTTTTATCTAATGATTAGTTTATTTAAATGAGATTAATTTGTTCTTGTATTGTGAACATGCTAGCTTCACATGTCTATTGTGAACTTCACAAAAAAATACCTGTGACACATTTTGGATGAATTTTGAATGTTTCATTATTTTATTAAGAATAACACCCTACTCCTATTTGATTTTGTTTTTAAATATTTATTCGGGGACAACGATTTCCATAATACGGCTACGAGCTATATGTTTTTGGTCCTAAAACGAATACGATTAATTAATGCCGTCGGGCTCGTTCGACGCATGATGTGAGGGCAAAAACCAAAGTGTGATCGTGTGACCCACGTCAGTCACGCGATCGCATGATTTCCGGTGTCGGCTAAGCGCCGACACCGAAAACGGCGACAGCGAGACGTGAAAACGACCACTCGATGGACAAAAACACGAAATCTGGACAAGTGGACCAAGTCGGTTCGTCCCATTTGAAAACAAGAAAATAATTAATCCCGGAGACGAACCATGACTACGTCCTAAAAACTATAATTAAAAATAAACAATCATGTGGCAGTATGGTATGGCGTAGTTACAGGCAGATTTTGATTTATTTACCTTCTACTGTGACGGTGGTTGAATTTCTTTTCTTTGAATTGCATTTTGACCCTGTTTGAAGCCGGGTTCACGAGTCTGAATAGTTTACCATGACGACCAGTTCCGTGAAACAGGAATGGGCGAGGTGGAGGAGGAGCGTCCCAGCGTACAGTCCTTACCTATATGTCTTAGCGTCCGACTGGTTATTCACTACTATCCGGGGTCTGTCCGGATATCTAGGTCGATGTCCGATATTTTTTTTATCTGGGCTGACTTTAGCTTTGCTTCCGCGGACGTGGGACGGGGCCCACAGTCTTGTAAATTTATGCACCCTGATTGCTGGACATGTCAGAAAAATGAACGATCCACCAATCACGATTTTCTGGCAGCATCTTTTGGCCACAAACCGATTGTAATAGGTTACTATGTAACCCAAAACCATCTAAATGAAGTCTGAATCAAAGATAACGCCGTGGCCCAAGGGAGTTGATGGCGCGGTTTCCCGTCCACCGCGCTCACCACGCCCGACCACCGCCGGTAAGTTATGTGTAAAATTTCAACAACCACCGCGGCCGGTGGGGCCGAGCTCTTTTACGCATCAAACCTTTGTGGCTGGCAGCCTTCCTGCCATTGCCGTAGCGTCAATAAAAGGCTTCTTGACTTTCTATCCACATTGCGCTCGCGAGTGCGCGCCTGCTAGCTCGCTGGCAACATCAATTTTTGGGTTACATAGTAACCCTATTACAATCGCTTCGCGTGGCAATTAAACTAGTTTTTCCGCATTTGTCTCTGCACCGACAATCACGCAGCGCGTTTTTCAAATCTTGATGTTGTTTCCGCTCTCTGCGTCACTCCTCGGACTACGAGCCTTGCGAGTCATCGGACAGAAAAGGCTACTTGTTCGCATCCAAACAAGGGTTTTTCGCGTAAGAAGCAACCGGACATAACGGAATCGGACAAACAAAGCGAGTCAGCTAAATAACGGACAATATGTTTTCTCTAGATAAGCAACTGTAGCGTATGGACCATTTTTATGGTTAAAAGTGGTCGTTAATTATTTATCGGGTACTCACGGCTCAAGTTCTGAGGAGCCAAAGCCCGGAAATTATGATGGGCTAGAGTCTGGTTTGACTCTAGCCTGGAAAAAAATCCTTGGTTGGATTCAAGGCGAAAGGAGTGTCGCGATGGAAAATCCATCGCGTCACTCCTCCACGGGGAAACACTACCTGACCTTAAAACCGGGAGCATATGGTGCATGTCAGAATTAGCACAGCAATGGCCCTATTTCGTCTACCAAATTAGGACAGTAAACTTCCTTATAGCCGAGACTCTCACTGTAGAACCAGAGATGTCACTAGCCACTACACAGTCCCCGCATAAACGGATCCTAACTTTAGAAGGCTGGACCCCCGTACATACCGACGGAAATAAGTTTCTTGGTGTTTGCTCAAACACATCCAACCCAAACTAGATAATCGGAGGGAAGAAACCGCATCTCATGAACATACATCGAACCATCCTACGTCATCAGCTAAAGCCAATCGAATATCCAACAAAATGGAGAAGTACCCAAGGCTCCGACTGCCCTACGAATTGGATCATGAATACATGAATACGATGGCCATACGAGTCAAAGCCAAGGATGTGTGCCTACGGATAGTCATTTTCAGCATTCAAGTCCGCGAACGAGTGAAATTCCTCCCACTCCCTTTCATTAATATCTGTCCATTATACAACTTACACGCGGAAACGATACAACATGCCTTTCACGAGTGCCCCAAGATCTGTCAACTCATTGATAAACTTCTAACCAGTGTTGACCTTGGCCCCACGAACCTCGGTACATCGAGGTCCACATCGATACATCGATGTAGCTGTAATTTGCAACATCTATGTGGGTCGGGGGGGGGGGTCAGTGACGTCCACTAATTTGCAACTGCAGACTCAGACTAGCACTTGTTCAACATTCTATCATATACACTTGAAGGTGCACCATTCAAGGAGGGGGGGGGCAATGAGGCCCACTGAAATGCAATTTCAGACACAGATTTACCATTGCTCATCTCCCTACCAAACACACTTCTAGGTGTACTGTTTGAGGTATTGCAACTACTTATTGCCAGTCATAAACATTAACTTTGGTGTGTCACAAATTTCACTCTTCACATGCAGTATCTCATAGTGGTCACTACAATGGAACTCTGCTTCAGACATACACATTTAAGCATAATAGACTGAATTGAACACTGAAATGAAATTGAAAGCATGTCTCATGTCTGACAACAATTTTACTTGCGCAGAGCACTTGTTGCTCTGTGTCTAGCCAGCTTGCTTGTTGCAGTGGCTACTGCGGCAGTCCCTGCCGCACGCTTTGCTGCCCTGGCTGCAACCATGGCAACTAAGGCAGCCCTCTTATCCCTGTGCTTGGCACTGCCAATCCGTGATGCTGCTGTTGCTGCTGGATTGGATGATGGTGCTGATGTCCCTTGCTTTCCTGCTCCCTTATCTCCCTGCCCACCTAGTACAGCTCCAGCTGCTCGTTCCCCACCTGCTTCTTCTCCACTGCCTCCTCCTCCTTCCTCCCCACCTGCTCCATCTGGCTCAAATGCCCCTCTCTCCCCACATTCTGCCCCTTCTCAGTTTGCTTCGCAGTTTGCTTGATGAGATCAAGGCACCACAAGAGGAGGCAACGGTCATCCGCATTGACAACCAAAGTGCCATGGCTATGGTAAAGGACGACATGATCTCCCGGCGTACAAAGCACATCGATGTTCGGTACCACTACTCACGTGACCTTATCGCCAAGGGTGTCGTGGAACTGGAGCACGTCGCAACCAAGAAAATGCTTGCGGACTTCTTGACAAAGCCGCTAGACAGTGATTTGCATGTTGCAGGTGCTCGAGGAATCGGCATGGTGGATGCAAGAGATGAGAACTAAAGACCAAAAAAACAAAACTGACATGCACAAACACAACCGAGAGCTACAGGTTCATGCCAAAGAAAACTACCACAGCAGGTGGCCTACGGTGCAAGGGAGAGATTGTTGTTCTTCTATGCCCCATGGCCACTGCTATGGGTTGACAGACAGGTTGGGCATGCACTGCTCCCTTGGAGTAAGTCCCCCAAACCTTGTTCGTGGTGCAAGTCCAAGCGAGATACCAGAAGTGTAGCGCAACGGATAGCATGTTGGACTTAGGGACAACAGGTCCTGCGATCGAGCCTTGATGTGCGCAGGAGGTTTTTTTGACCTTGTAGCACAGGGGAAGTTTCTTAGATATTTCTCCATGCATGAGGAGAGTGCGCCACTTGGCGGTCAGTGGATGCGCCAATTGGCGGACTGGTGAGGTGGTGTGGAGTGACCACCCCAAAAGTGTCACTACCCACACACCTTAGAAGCCAGGCCTAGGACTATATGTACCAGGCTCATTCCTCATTCTAATTACACAATCTGGCCTTAGATGCTCCTCACAGAGTTGTCCAACTAAGGAACAGTATAAAGAAGACACTGGTTGGTCTAAGCCCCAGGAGTTAGTCTTTGACTAGCACCTCGCGTGAAAGTGACCAAGTGTTAAGTGGACACACTTGGTAGCAAGTGATTGCCTAGGAACTGCTCAGTGTGGAACCGTGATCCTGAGGGTGATATCTTCTCCTAGCTGAAATGCTAGGAGCGGACGGCAGGTGCTATTGTGTCGGCCCTGTTTTCTAGTCCGTTTGCCTCAGGCCGGTTGACAAAGGGTTATGGGCCCACACTGACCAGTTGTAAGGCACGCTTCGCTCAACTCTGGTACGCTCTCTCCAGGTGCACACGCCGGCTCCATCAACTCCATCAGCTCCATCAGCTTCATCAGCTCCAACGGCTTGGTCTGCACTTAGCACACAGGGACTAAGGACAAGCTCTGCCCTTGGAGGCACGACCCTTGTGTCCCAACCAGGACAAGCTCTGCCCTTGGTGGCAAGACCCTGGGTGTGTTGGTGTAGATATATTCTCTGTCTGCAGGTGAACATCGGCTGGAGGGGTAAGCAACGGATTTGCATCCTAAAACTGGTAGCAGACATCAGCTAACATCAGCCTACATCGGCCTCAACGCAGCAGAGACGTGGGAAGCAGACAAGGGCAACAAAAATGGTTGACCCATCGGGAGAAGTAGGGGCTGCCGCAGGGCAATCCTCAAGCTCAATAGTGGCTACCACAGGGCCGACCACTGGAGCAAATGTGAGTGCTATGTCACTGCCACAAGGTCTTGGACCCCTGGGAGGAATCCCCATTTTCGAGGGGATTGACTTCCCCCTTTGGAGATGGCAGTTTGAGCTGGCGATGAAAGTGCACGGCTTCATCAAGCTACTGAAGGGAGAGGAGCAGGTTCCCGCGGAAGGCACATCTAAGCATGAGGCTTGGATGGATCGAAATGATATTACAATGTCATTCCTCAGCAACGCGATAGCCAAGAAGTATGTTCCCATCATTGCCGGGTACACGCTGGCTTCCGAAGCTTACGACAAGCTCAAGCGCGTGCACCAATCCACCTCCCTCGCGAACAGACTATTCATCCTACATTGGCTGATCAGCATGCGGGTGAATGAGGGCGAATCAATCCCCAATTTCCTACAGGAGTTTGAAGGACTCTTTGGCGAGGCTCGCGAGATGAACTGGGACCTTGACGAGAACATGCAAGCCATGATCCTCCTCATGGCACTACCGGAGAGCTGGAGTCCAATGATCACCGTCATGGGCGGCTAGAAGGAGAACGACCTGACGTACACGGCAGTGTCCGAGTACGTGCAAAACGAGGCCATGCGCCGCAGCGGAAGTGAGGCTAACTTCTCAGCCTATGCCGCACGCTACGGTGGCCGCGAGAGCAAAGGGTCAGCCTCTGGTCAGAAAGGCGGCAGCGGTGGCGGTGGCGGCGGAGGCAACAATGGCGGCAAGGCTCCCAAGCGACAGGGTAACTGCCGCAACTGCGGCAAACCTGGGCACTGGGCAAGAGAGTGCAGGTCGCCAAAGAAGGAAGACGGCGGAAGCGGTGGGAACAAAGGAAACAAAAAGGGTGTCAAAGAAGCCACCAACATGATGGCACAGAGCACGCCTCCAGCAAAAGGAGCGGCGCTGCTCAGGCCAGGAGCTTTTGGGCTCGACTCTGGCACCGATCATCACTCTAGCAACGACCAGGCTGGATTTGTCTTCATCGGCCCCACCGATCGGCGGTTCAGATGTGCAAACGGCAGTGTCGTCAACGCAAAGGGCGTGGGAGACAAGCTGGTGAGCATCAACCTTAATGGTGCAGAGAAGGATCTACGGCTACGTGATGTGGTCTACATGCCCTCCTTTGCGGCAAACCTTCTGTCCGTGTCAAAGATAACGGACAACGACATGACAGTGGTGTTCACACAGAAGAAGGCGGTCATCGCCAGGAACGAGGACATCAAGGTCCTCTATGCCAACAAAGATCTCGTGGCACAGGTTCCACGGGTTGACGGACTCTACGTATTGCAGACAACGGCAGCAAAGACCTCGAAAGACGAGGGTCATGCGGGTGCAGCGGAGGCAGTGGTCTCGGCACCAACACAGGAGAGCACACCAACAAGAACTGAAAAAGCATCCTCTGCCGCAAAGGACGAAGACACTGATCTGTTGCACAGACGCTTCGGGCACGTTGCAAACAGCACGCTCTAAGTCATTCAGCAACAACAGCTGGTCCGTGGCATGGATGGTTGCAAGAAGGATGCGGTTGAGTGTGGCAGCCTGTGTGAACCTTGCCTCTAAGGCAAGACCAAGCGAACTCGCTTTGAGCGCAATGGTCGCCGCGCAGAATCAGCCCTTGACCTGATTCACACCGTCGTGTGCGGACCCTTTCGCACGGCATCAAACGGTGGTAGCAAGTATTTTCTGACCTTCATAGACGACCACAGCCGCAAGGTGTGGAACTTCTTCCTCAAAACAAAGGGAGAGGTCAGAGAAAAGTTGCAGGAGTTTGTCGCCATGGTGGAGCGGCAGACCGGAAAGAGAGTCAAAGGGATGCGGAGCGACAATGGTGGAGAGTACGAGGCATGCAAGGGTTGGTTGCGGCAACATGGGATCAACCACCAGTCCACAACGCCTTACACGCCGCAGAGCAATGGTGTTGCCGAACGGATGAATCAGACCATCCTCGGCATGGTGCGTAGCATGCTCTTCGATGCAAAGCTTCCACCGCGGTTCTGGGCAGAAGCGGCAAGACCGGCATGCTATCTCGTCAACCTGACTCCTGCGGCTGCTCTGGGCAGGCGCGGAAAGAAGAAGGGAAAGCAACAGATGACACCACAAGAAGTTTGGTCAGGGAAGAAGCCGGACGCATCACACCTGAANCTGGTTGCGGCAACATGGGATCAACCACCAGCCCACAACGCCTTACACGCCGCAGAGCAATGGTGTTGCCGAACGGATGAATCAGACCATCCTCGGCATGGTGCGTAGCATGCTCTTCGATGCAAAGCTTCCACCGCGGTTCTGGGCAGAAGCGGCAAGAACGGCATGCTATCTTGTCAACCTGACTCCTGCGGCTGCTCTGGGCAGGCGCGGAAAGAAGAAGGGAAAGCAACAGATGACACCACAAGAATTTTGGTCAGGGAAGAAGCCGGACGCGTCACACCTGAAAGTATTCGGCTGCACCGCATGGGCAAAGGTCCAGGCGGGTGAGGGTGCCGGCAAGCTGGATTCAAGATCACGAAAGTGCGTTATGGTGGGCTATGAGACGGCCCACAAGACATATCGCTTGTGGGACCTGGCAGGAAGAAGACTCATCACTAGCCAGGATGTCACCTTTGACGAGAGGAAACCAGGCAAGGAAGAGATGCTTGATCCCACAGAAGCTCCAAAACAGGGAGAGTGGTTGGTGCTGCTAGAGTCAGGAGATCAAGCTCCTGAAAACTGGCAAGTGGTGCCAGTGCGGCAGGCCGTGAAGAAGAGTGGTGTGCCAGGGGGAGCGGCTGCGCAGGCTGACGCAGCGGCGAGCTCCGACACAGAGTCGGAGNTCTCACAGCGCGCAGGTTCTGAGTACGATGAGACCTTCGCACCGGTCGTCACGTTTGCCTCCATCAGGTCCCTGCTTGCTGTCGCTGCCGCCAAAGACCTTGAGATCCACCAGATGGATGTGAAGACAGCCTTCCTTTATGGGAAGCTCGACAAGGAGGTGCTAATGGAGGTACCGGAAGGTGTCAAAGCACCCGAGGGTAAGGTGTGCAAGCTGGTGAAGGCGTTGTACGGGCTGAAACAGGCCCCACGGATCTGGTACAAGGAGATGGACAGCTTCATGGCTGAGATCTCCTTCGCACATTGCAAAAATGACCCTAGCGTCTATGTGCGGGAGGACGAACGTGGCTTGCTACTTGTGGCGTTGTACGTGGATGATCTTATCATGTGTTCTTCCTCGCAGGAGGCCCTCACGGACCTCAAGAAAAATCTGGCCAGCAGATTTAAGATGAAGGACATGGGACCTCTCGAGTACTACCTCGGGATTGCTGTTCACCGCAACCGCAAAGCAGGCACCATCGAGCTCAACCAGACCAAGTACATCATGGACATCTTGAAGCGCTACAACATGGAGGACTGCAAGCCCGTCAGCACCCCCATGCCCTCCGACTGCAAGCTCTCCTCCTCCATGTCACCAAGCAACGAGGCAGACCGGCGGGAGATGCAAAACATTCCATACCAGTCCCCCGTTGGAAGCCTCATGTATGCAATGGTGGGAACACGACCTGACATTGCTTTTGCAGTGGGTCAGGTGAGCAGGTTTGTGGCCAACCCTGGGCCAGAACATTGGCAAGTCGTGAAGCGTATTTTTCGCTACCTCAAAAAGACTCGGCACGTCGGACTACGGTTTGGAGGTCTAGAAGGATCAGACTTGCTGCGGCTGACATGCTACACTGACGCGGACTGGGGAGGACGGATTGATGACAGGAAGTCCACCTCAGGGTTTGTTTGTCTTCTCAATGGTGGTGCGGTCTCGTGGGCAAGCAGGAAGCAGGACTGCGTCTCGCTTTCTACTGCTGAGGCGGAGTACATTGCACTCTCCAAAGTGTGCAAGGAAACAAAGTGGCTTCGCAGTTTTCTTGATGAGATCAAGGCACCACAAGAGGAGGCAACGGTCATCCGCATCGACAACCAAAGTGCCATGGCTATGGCAAAGGACGACATGATCTCCCGGCGTACAAAGCACATCGATATTCGGTACCACTACTCACGTGACCTTATCGCCAAGGGTGTCGTGGAACTGGAGCACGTCGCAACCAAGAAAATGCTTGCGGACTTCTTGACAAAGCCGCTAGACAGTGATTTGCATGTTGCAGGTGCTCGAGGAGTCGGCATGGTGGATGCAAGAGATGAGAACTAAAGACCAAAAAAAAACTGACATGCACAAACACAACTGAGAGCTACAGGTTCATGCCAAAGAAAACTGCCACAGCAGGTGGCCTACGGTGCAAGGGAGAGATTGTTGTTCTTCTATGCCCCATGGCCACTGCTATGGGTTGACGGACAGGTTGGGCATGCACTGCTCCCTTGGAGTAAGTCCCCCAAACCTTGTTCGTGGTGCAAGTCCAAGCGAGACACCAGAAGTGTAGCGCAACGGATAGCATGTTGGACTTAGGGACAACAGGTCCTGCGATCGAGCCTTGATGTGCGCAGGAGGTTTTTTGACCTTCTAGCACAGGGGAAGTTTCTTAGACATTTCTCCATGCATGAGGAGAGTGCGCCACTTGGCGGTCAGTGGATGCGCCAATTGGCGGACTGGTGAGGTGGTTTGGAGTGACCACCCCAAAAGTGTCACTGCCCACACACCTTAGAAGCCAGGCCTAGGACTATATGTACCAGGCTCATTCCTCATTCTAATTACACAATCTGGCCTTAGATGCTCCTCACAGAGTTGTCCAACTAAGGAACAGTATAAAGAAGACACTGGTTGGTCTAAGCCCCAGGAGTTAGTCTTTGACTAGCACCTCGCGCGAAAGTGACCAAGTGTTAAGTGGACACAGTTGGTAGCAAGTGATTGCCTAGGAACTGCTCAGTGTGGAACCGTGATCCTGAGGGTGATATCTTCTCCTAGCTGAAATGCTAGGAGCGGACGGCAGGTGCTATTGTGTCGGCCCTGTTTTCTAGTCCGTTTGCCTCAGGCCGGTTGACACGGCGGTGGTCCAATCTGTCCAGAACATAGTTGACATGAGACTCTGCAACCTTCCGTCCCTTCTTGCCCTTCTTCTCAGCCAGCGCTTTCACTTGCCCCGCACAATCCAACAAGCCCTCGTATATCTCACCAGCCCCCCCACCCGGGGAATCAGCCACACGCAGCACCCGCACCAAGGGCAGAAGCAAGTCCTTCAACTGACGGACCTGGAGCCAGAAGACCTTGTGTCGTACGATCCTCTCACCTCCCTCTTCCGACTTCTGAAGCCGGCATCCCGCTGTGAACCAATCTGCTTCCATAATTCCAGCTGCACAAACTCCCTCAGCTCCTCCCGCAGCTCCAGCAACCGCTCCACCATGTCAAACACGGAGGCAAAGCGGGTGTCGCACCTGTTCTTGAGCACCTTGCCCCCTGTTTTGTCCTTTAGCCATGTACGAAGCATTGCATTGTTCCTGAAGAAGGCAATGACTTTCTCACACCGTCCAATGATCCCTGCACCCCATGCAGTCTTCCCAACATCCTTCATGATCAGGTCAATGTTGTGTGCACAACAACCCTGGAAAAACAACTTCGGGTACTTCACCCGCAGCTAGTCGAATGCCTTCTTGTTCACTGAAGCATTGTCACATATCACTAAAACAACCTTCTCCTCACCCACTGCTTCGATTGCTGCCTCTATCATGGAGGCAGTGTGGTTTGCATCCCTAGTCAGACCGCTGGCATCACGCGAGAACAGGTGGACCGGGCCCATTACATTGACTACCATTGCATTGTAAATTGGCCTGATCTGCGTATCGGACCACTCGTCAACTGCTAGACTGGTGCCATACGTTGTCCATCCTTGCTTCAAAGGCGCGTCTAGCCCAGCAAGCTCTGCATCCAGTTTCGGGAGCAAGTCATCCACCACTGTGGCTCTGGCTGGCAACCTAAAGCTCGGTGTTGTCTTCTTCCCTGACTTGATGACATCCATGAGTGCTGGCTCCCGACAGAAGGAGATGGGTAAAGCAGCAATGCACACAAGTTTCACGATGTCCAGCTGGCAGTTCACGTTGTTCTTCGTGTCAGAGTGCTCAACCATGGTGGATTGTCGAAAAGAGGCGGCCTTGTTGATGTCAAAGAGAGGTATCTCACCCTCAAGTCTTGTTGTGGCTCCCTGCCTGCTTGGACCTGCCGCGTCCCCACCATTGTCATCACTGGAGTCGTGCTGCAGCGTCAATCCCCCGTCTGCTGCTTGGGGTGCTTTCTCCTCGGCCTCCCACAACTTAAGCCACGGCACCGGTTTGTCCTTTGTCCCCCATTCAGTGCCCTCTCCCTTGTACAACTTCACGCTGTATGGTTGCCATCCTGCCGACGGCGGTGGAAATCGCTCCATGCCCAACGCGTCCCTACATGTTGGCGGAGGATGGGGACACTTCTCCACATTCGGGTTGTTGCAGGCGAAGTGGCCGCGGATGTGGTCACACGTCCCGCTCACCCTCTTGGCGCAGGAGCCACAGACAAATCCCGCATTTTTGCTTCTTGTTGGCTTGGGCTCGCAGTGCTTGGACAGTTCTTTGCTGAGGAAATCACCGATGAGGACCCGTTTCTTCAGTGGATTCCACTTATGGGCATCAAATTGTGCCGATACAACAGATACAACAGCTACCATGGGACTGGAACCTGCGGTGGATGTTCGGTGTGAGAAGGTGTTGGAATTGGGCTGAGAAGATGCCATGGTGGGAGGAACGCATCGGCGCACCGGCCTCAAGCGCCGGTGTGCCGAAGTGTTGGGTTCAGCACGGAACAGGGGGGAGGTTTGTTACTGCCATCGGTGCAAGTCTTGCACCGATGGCGGTACAAGTCTTGCTTGTGTCGGACGCAGAGAAGTGTGGCTCAACCGTAGTGAAATGTCGCTGGATGGCGTCGAGGCTCGACGCCATTGAGTGACACGTTGCTCGATGGTGTCGATCAATATTTCATTCACACCTGGTACATCCTCTGCACATTCGATCATTTAACCCAGGCCATATGATTAATTTGAACGACTAAACACTCAAATAACTATACTTGACACAATGTCACGATGTTTTGGAAAGATTCATGTACAACATGTTTTGTTGACTTTTTACAGTCGGACATATTCCATATGTATCGACCAAACCTATGAAATCATGTGTCATTTTTCGTACATAAGGTACTTGAATAAATAATGGAAACCATTTTTTTCACAACAAAATATCGGCTCATGCGGATATTCTCAAGTATGAGATTCAGCATGTGATTGGCCATTGCCATGGCAGCTCAGGATGAGGGCGAGGTGTGCCACAGAATGAAGCCTGTCCAAGTGCAACGTATGATGCGTGGAAATCATTGGTTGAATAAGGGTGATACATGCCAGCTGTCATGAAGTATGCCATGTAATGTGCTTTCGGCAGGATGCGTGCATGGAAAACAGAGTGTCGCTCTGGGAACTGAACATGCAATGTTCTCGGTGCGAGACTTATCCTCGGTGGGTACTTGGACTCGTGGGAAAAAACAGTCTCGCATGGTCCCGGGTGCCCCCTGGCCTTCTTCACCACATCGATGTTACCTCGATGCCTCTCGCGGTGCCGATGTCGTTGTAGTCGGCCTCCTACGAGCAATGAAGTCAACTCTGCTTCTAACCTGCCTGTCTATTATCCGTGATATCTCCCTGACTCATCCCTTTCTCTTCCATAGCAATCACCCTTGCTTCTTATGGTGGCAAGCCCTGTAGTGTATCACTTTTCATGAAATCTGGAAATATCGGTGTTCAGTATCCTTAGGCACGAGACCATCGCTATGGAACCCAATAGCCCTAATCTGTTCAAACATTTTCAAAGCCTTCGAAGAACACCTCAATCTCTACCTACACCAACTAACCAAAAAATTCCCAAATAAAATGGAACAGATGATTACACAGCTCACCCTAAACCCAGCATTATGCAGATTGGATAATAGACTCAACCCACCACATCTCTCACTAGTACCTTTTCTGCGAAACATCTGGTTGAGCAAGTCAAATACCAGGGGGGCCGAGTATTTCTAAGTAGCTTTCTCTGCAAAGGAGAAAGCTACCTTAGAACCCCCTCGCACACGGTTACCACCGCGGCGAAAGATACTCTTAGGGATGGGGTAAGTGGGTGGGACTCCCACATAACCCGTGAGGAACGGACCTCGTGGGTACCTAAACTGGTGTGGATAAGCACATGGGGCACAGCCGGTGGCTGAAAGCTCCCGCTAGAGAGCGGTACAAGTTACCCTCAAAGGTGCAGCATAGGTTCCCCCACCTCTAAGGCTCTCTTGGCAAAAAAAAAAAAAAAA
>SZWC01000395.1:400826-421935 GCA_023375785.1 Penium margaritaceum
ACCGTCAGCTGGACTCTGCCCTCTCTCACGCCGTCCACCAGTGCCACCTCTGTGATTAGGGAGGTGAGAGTGTGCGTTTGTTTGAGGGGGGGCTTGCGGGTGCCGTTGATTCGTCTCTTCATGGGCCGTCCTCCGGTCATGTTCACGGTTGTTCCCCAGTCGATGTCCCATGGATTGAGCAGTGGCAGTCTTACAGTCTTCCTCATTGTCTTGCCGCCTATGGTCGGCGCCTTTCTCCTCGCTCTGCCATTGCCACCGTGAGTGGTGACCCTACGTCTGTCCATGTGATGGGTGGCTTCTAGATCCTTGATTGAGGGGGAACTCACCACATGACCTCTTGCCGTTCCTCGTTCGTTTCTCTCGGTCCCGTTGGCTTTGTTCACTTTGTTTGCATTGGCTCTGGCCAGCTCCTCCTTGTCCAGGGTGTTGGGGTTGTCCGCTTTGTTGGCCCTGGGGGGAACTCTTTCTGCTTGATGTTTTGTATGTCCCCGCTCTTTAGCTCAGTCTGCTGTCTGTTATGATACTTGACGACCATGGCATGGACTTCTCCTCCAGCCATGGCATTGCCACTATACTACATTGCACCACTGGTCGTATTCTACTGTGTGGCACTCGTTATGACCATTTTTTCTGCGTACCCTTGTTTGCACCGCATCCCTCCTCGACCGCTCTTGTCCACGTGGCCTGCTCTCTCACTTCTGAACATGCACCGTTGCTCCATTGCGGTCTCTGTCACATTCACACTGCTGCCGTTGACAGTTTTCTTCGGGACGCGCCCGCTCATGGTCTTGACACCGACACGTTCTCTGCCCCTTGCCCTACTGACTGTCTTGACTGTGCCCAAGGCAATATGCACCACTCCCCTTTGTCCACGTCAGATTCCTGCACATCTCACCAGCTTGATCTCTTGCATGCCGACAACATGGGACCCCTTGCCCATGATGCTCTCGGGGGGGTAGGCCGCTATGTCCTCTGCCTCACAGAAGATTTTTCTCGCATGCGCTGGGTCTTTGCCCTTCGATGATAAAGTGACGTTTGTCCCACTCTGGAGTCCTGGCTGCCTCAGGCCAAACTTGCCTGTGGTCACTGTCTGAAAGTCTTTTGCTGTGATCGTGGTGGAGAATTCATGGGTCCCACTACTCTCTTCTTGCGGGGTGTGTATGGAGCTGTCCGCTCCCTACACACCCCAACAAAACAGCGCCTCTGAACATTGGAACCGCACTCTTGTTGACGGTGTGTGTACTCTCCTCACTGAGTCCTCTCTATCCCCCATCTTCTTCTTTGAGGCGATTTCCTACATGACCTGGGTGTGGAACCGTGTTCCCTACGGTCCCCTCCCCCGTCATGTTACCCCCTTCGAACATTGGTACGGCCGCCATGCTGACCTCTGTCTGGCTTGTGTCTGGGGCTGTGTGACTTCCGTCTGGCTGCAATCTGGCTGCCCGAAGACTTTCGAGACGGCAAACTCAGCCCTCGCGCTCGTGTTTGCACCTTTCATGGTGTCTCTTCCAAGTCCAAAGCATGGCGCTTCTATGACCCTGACCGCTCTCGTGTCATTGGGTCGCGTGACGCACTCTTCTTCTAGGATGTCTTCCCTCGTGACCTGTCTCATGTCCCTCCTCCTTCCTCTCTCTCCTCACTCCATCAACTTGGGGGTGTGTCTGTTCCAACCTCCGATCTCCGAGCGTCATCCTCTCCCTCTCACACGGCATTCCTTGCTGTCACTACCACAGACAGTGAGGATGAGGACTTCTCCTCCTCGTCCTCTCATGCCTATTCGAAGTCGGCTGCATCACACCCCTCCTTGGATTCTGTGTTGTCGTTGCCTTCCGCTGGCAGTCCCATGTCCTTGTCATCCGCTAGCAGTCCCGGGACCTCACACTCGGCACCCACTCCCACGTAGTCCCCCGTCCATTCAACTCCCAACTCATCTCCTGAAACTGAGTCCTCTCCAGTGGTTGGAGGTGACGCACCTCAGGCTCCGATCCCCGGCCCTGAGCCCTACACTTGTGGGGGGAGAGTGCGTGCCCTTCCTCCCTCTCAGTCCTCTCAGCCCTCATGTGAGCACTCCCGCTCTTCTACGACAACTGCTTAGTCTATTCCTATTGGCTTGTCCAAAGCCTCTCAGCCCACTCAGGGGTTCACTCGTTGTAGCGCCTCGTCCTACACAGCCAGTACCTCAGTACGCCCCACCGGCCTTGATGCACTAGGTCTGTCTATGAGTGTAGTGAACCCCAACTCAGCAGTTGGCTACGCTCTCGTAGCCCATGAGTTCCATAATGCTCTTGAGTCCTCCTTCGCCGGTTATGTCGCCGCATGTTTCGCGGCCTCTGGCCTTCCCACTCTCCCGCCTTAGCCTACCACTGTCCGACAGGCTCGTGAGGCAGCTGACGCTAACCTCTAGGACAAGGCCATGCAGGAGGAGCTCACAGCCCTCTAAGAGCATGGAGTCTTTGAGCTCGTGGACCTCCCTGCATGCCGTAAGGTAGTCTTTGCCCGATGGGTCCTTCGGCGTAAGCTGAAGCCCAATGGGACAGTCGACCGGTACAAGGCTCACCTTACGACTAAGGTGTTCTATCTGATTCCTGCGATTGACTTTGCTGAGACCTTTGCACCGGTCAGGAGGTACCCCACTGGCCGAGCACTGTTGAGTCTTATCGCCCAGCACGGCTAGGAACAGGTTCAGATGGATGTCAACAACGCCTTCCTGCATGGGAAGCTCGACAAAGAAATATACATGATCAAGCCACCGGGCTTCACCAATGGCACAAACAAGGTCTGGCGACTACGCAAGACCCTCTATGGGCTCAAGTAGTCGTCGCGTTATTGGAACATGGAGATCTCCTCAACTCTTGAGCGAGGAAGTTACCGTCGTAGCACGATTGATCCGGCACTCTTCTTGAGTGCCCCCTCAGAGTCGTTCGTGGCCATACTTGTCTATGTCGATTACCTACTCATTGTCTCACCCAGTCCCGTAGCTGTCCAGTTACTGAAGGACCAGCTGCGGTCTGCGTACAAGATGAAGGACCCAGGTCCTGCACGGGTGTTTCTGGGAATGGAGCTTAAGCGTGACCGCCATCGTCGCACCCTACACGTGTACCATGCTGCATACATCCGCACACTGGGGGAGCGCTTTGCCTCCCTGCTTGCTGACATCCCCACCACATCCACACCAATGACTCCAGCAGGTCAGCGCCTGCTGAAGTCACTCGATTCAGTGCAGCTGGGGGAGATTGTTGATGTCACCGATTACCTTAGCGTGGTTGGCTCCCTCATGTACCTCGCTATCACCACTCAGGCGGACGTGGCCTTCTCGGTCAATTTCCTGGCCCAGTTCTCCCAGCAACCTCGCCAGAAACATCTCGAGGCTACACTGCGCGTGGTGAGTTAAACGTAATCCACTGCACGCATGGGACTCTGCTATGGTGCCCAACCTTCTGTGGTTGTGGACGGATACACAAACAGTGACTGGATGCATGACACGGACGCTCGTAACCGCACTGGTTACATCTTTCTCGTCGGTGGGACTGATGTCTCTTGGAAGAGTGGAAAACAGGGTTGTGTTTCTCGAAGCTCCAGTGAGGCCGAGTACGTGGCACTTGGTGTAGGTACGTGTGAGTGTGTGTGGCTGTCTCGTCTTTTACAAAGTTGCGTGTTCCCATTTGTTGCATCACTCTGCGCTGTGACAACCAAAGTGCAAAGGCAATTGCCGAGCACGATGGCATGCATCATTCTCGCACAAAACAAATAAACATTGAGCATCACTTTGTACGTGAGCTCATTGCTGCTGGAGAAGTTCAGGTTGTCTGGGTCGACACTCGTCAGCTGCGTGCAGACCTCCTCACCAAAGCTGTCACCAGTGGCATGTTCAAAGCGGCTGTGCATGCTGTTGGCTTGCTGCGCTCTCATGATGCCCCGGGTTGACGTGAGTCCTGTGTTTCTCATTGTCCTTTGATGTGTTTCCTGTTCTATGTGTGTGTGGGTTGTTCGTCTGTGGGTCATGGGGGAGTGTTGGTTATGCTTGTGAAACACGCAAGTGCCCTCTTGTCTCCATGCGCACACACACCACTGCAGGTGATTAATCTCGACTGAGGCTCTCGGTGCAAAGCTGTGATGCAGCATGGGGCACTTGGTGGTCAGTGGTGGTCACACCATCAAGTTGCCAGGTGGTGGCCACAGCACCAACGTCATCCTCACGACGAGCCTTAGTCTACTGATAATTTTGCATGTCAAAATGGGTGATTCATTTGTAAAAGTGTGTGCTTGTGATGTGACTGGATTCTTACACACTTGCATGCTTTTAGCGTAGTGTACCGGGTTGCTCATCCCTCGGGACCACACGTCCGGTTTATACCGGCGTGTGAGAAACCGCCTGGAGCTCGTTTGCTCTAGGGCCGGGTTCGATCCCTGGGTAGTGTCTGGGCCCCACGTCGAGTGGTTTGCGTGGGTGGCCCAGTCAACCGGCACTTAGCACTTCGCTCTCTTGTTATTGGCTTACTTGTTGCGCTTTCATACTTCTTTACGTGAGCTTGCCCCCGATCCATGGTTTTGCCCCGTCGCTTGCTACTTGCTTGCTTGCTTGCTTGCTTAGCAATCAAGACTACCTACAAGATCAATATGTAACGCAAAAATGGGATGGATAAATTCCCCCGATAATCGTGTCGGCTCTGTCCACATGCAAAGTGATAGGTCGTTGAAGGTTGACTAGGTTTCAAACTTGTTTGTTGCCTAATCCATCGGAAGCTCAAACCTGATTAACTTGTTCAAAGTTATAAGATGACCTGAATGGTTGTGCAGTAATCTTGATTCCGGTTGTTCACTTTTTCAAACATTCCCTCAAATTGAGAAGTTGATGGTAAAGGTTCTGTAATACTGTGATTTTTTTTGGTTGAGTGAAATAGCTCGGATACCCGCACCACGCTCACTTTTAAGTTTGCATACCCACGGGCCAAAAACTTGGCATGGCATACCAGGCGTACTAAAAAACAAAAATGGCATATCCATCGATATCATGTCTGCTCACGTCGTGTCCAGACCTTTAAAATCAACAACCACATACGGGCATGCCGTTCCTTTTTTAAAATGATGGGAATGTCATCTTTACATTTGAGTTTGGTTGTCATTTCTTAGAAACAAGGTCTCCTTTTTTGGACAATGTGCTTTCATCTTTATAAAATCAATTTCTTTTTAGTGTGTCGGATTGGAGTTGTCGACTGATAATGAACACACTTGTCCAACAAAGTTTGCAAATGCAAACACCTATGTGTTCTTAGATTCTTAATGCAAGGGTTAGTGTTATTCACGTGCGCGACCAAAAAAGCGTTTACTCTCACAGAATGCATGCCACACGACACGTAAGTCGTTGTGCGCACAATGATTGTGAGCACCATGGTGAATGGAGACTCCCAAATACTTTGTAGGTACCTATTTATCCTGTAGTACAAGTAACAAGATGTACTTTTGGTTACATGCTGGGGTTAACATGTTTTGAATACCATTCTTTCATTCCAAGGTGTAGAAAAACAACGGCTTTCAAAAGCTCGCCGTTTGGACTGCGTATGAAGTGATACATTTGCATCAGGTAGGAGCTCAGCGCTGACTCGCTTCACCAACGGATCAATCACAAGGTCATCGAAGACCATCACATTGTTGAGAGGTAGATTTTTAGATTAGGCCCTCACCATACCCCAATGTCTACATCATCACTATATGTGGTGGCGACTTGTCAGGTCATTGCCCTAAGCAAGTTTGCCCAAATGAGATAGTCTCGTGAGATTTTAAAATGGGCATCATAACCCTCACTCGCAATTTGCGAGGGGGTTGGTGATGCCCTAACCAGCAAACAAATTGTATTGACGCCCTGCCTAGTGACTTAAAAGATAGAACTGCCATGCCATCTCGCTTCACCATGCTCAATTAGAGGCATGCACCGTTGATTGAGCAAAGAGAGGTGGGGCATGTCGACCCCCCACACGAGAATCGCAATCGAGCGAAAATGCTCGTTTTCGAGTTCAAGAAGAAACACTCTTTTTTGTTAACTCGCAAACCCCAATGGTTTTATATGAACATGTTAGACAAACATAATCCCCGAGTTAATTCCCGGTTTTAGGGTTTAATTTTTGCGCAAGCTCTTGCTGGACCGCGCGCTAGCGGAGTCCAGCAGGTTCCCTTTCAACGCATTGGGAGTCTCGGACCCCCCATGCAAACCACACGTAAACCCTTGATGTAAAATTCACAAACCCCTCAAAAGAGGAGTTTGTGAATGTGCAACAAAACCTTCCATGTCAACATGTCGACGTTGGATTGCATGTAGTGTCAACATCCTACGATTTCTCGCTGTTTGCGGGCAAAGTGTCAATATTCTCAAGCCAGTATAAGGTATGAATGTTTTTCTGAACGTCAGCCAAGGCTGTAACACGGCGGGTGAAACGGGGTACGAGCCTCTGTGGGTGAGTGAGCCCTCGAGATCCGATTGCTCATGACAATCGCGTAGGTTGGTCCTGGAGATCAACTTCATCATGAAGTGATGTCTCTTACGAATGACTCCTCTTACAAGTATGCCCCGACCAAGGTCGGGGCGCGGAGTCCATTCTCGTCATAGGGCAACCCAAGAGGGAGGATGGATGATATTGTTTTATCCGTCCATTTTGTCGGCAGGTTGACGCGATTCGACTAGATATATTTCTCTCATCGATTCAACCCAATAAACAATATTATGTTGTCCATGTGGAAACCCTAAGTTTCTGGCGTGATTAGGGATGGGGAGGTGGTGGCAAATATCTTCGTGTGTGCGAGGGTATTTTGCCACCACTCGGCGTCCCTCGTCCGATGGCGTGGCCAACATGTTTGCCATGCCACCGAGTGGAGGTGGCACTCGGCGGGGTGGTCTCGTCGGAACGCCCGTCGGTGGCCCCTCGCGAGCCCCCGCGCCATGGCGAGGGACATCGTGAGGGGTCCCTTGATGGGGTGGGGGTCCTTGTGATATCGCATTGGTTCATCCCCAATGCGACCGCGTGGGCCCCGCATAGCCCATCGCGAATACTTGCGATGGGCTCGTGTTCTGTCCCTGGAGGTCGCGAGACCTCCAGTGAAGGCCGGATAGTGCGAGGCACTATCCGGTTGCCTCCTCGCAAGGAGGAAGCTTCTCCGAAGCTTCCTCTTTATGAGGCTGGTCGGCGAGGAGTCCTCCTTGCCATCCAGAAGACCGAACGGGAAGTATCCCTGATTTCTCAACATGGGACCCGGCTGGACTTTTAGGAATAAGGCCGCTGATCCAGTCATCATAACAAAGTGGCATAGGTTATGCCAGGTTTGTTACATTCCTCCCCCTCTAGTATGAACCGTCCTCGGTTCAAGAGGGTCTAGAATGGTTGTTGGTGGAAGGAGACATGCTTTTGTTGGTTAACAAAACAATCATTGGGTGCATCCATTGGATCATGCGCCATTGCATAGGGAGAGAAAACTCAAAAGATGTGAGATTGATATCCTTCACGAGCACAAGATCATACATTGATTAGCCAAGTTCACATAAAACATTTTCACGGCTAACGCTTCCTCCCCCTCTTGCGAGAAACGTCCTCGCGACCATCAGCTTGGATGTCCCCATGCGTCCGAGATCGCCACCGTTTTGCTCTTCTGTGTACTCTGACTGGTGAAGGTTCCTTGCGTGGGGCTTGTGACAGGGTGGTACCCCCAAGGGAACGAGTGCGAAAGCGAGCAGCCTGGTCTTGCCAATAGTCCTTAATCATATCGGTGGGGACACGACTCTCAGGCTCACAACTATTGTGTTCAGTTCTACAACCAGCCTAGCTCACTAGGTATTCCGCGTGTACGTTTGCGATGTTGGAGGAGCCCATGTACCTCGTACTGGCCATCACTTGGGAGCATTACAGGCTGTGGCTGAACCGTTCCTGATGTTGCATAAGGTGCAAGAAGACTGACATGAAACACGTCATGGATCCTCATGACCTTTGGAAGAGCAAGGCGGTAAGCAACCTCACCAATCTTGTGAGTGGCCTTTGAATGGTCCGACCCACTTAGGAAGGATCTTCCTTGCTCCGGGCGTCTTGAAACACATGTTCTTTGTGCCCAAAAGCACCAGGTCGCCGACAAAAAATGTGACATCACATCAACCAGCATCGTCACAGGCCTTTTGGTGCTACTTTGATGCATGAAGGTATTCACGTGCTTCGCGACGAAGAGTGTCCATGCAATCGGCGAAGGCCTGGGCAGAAGGTACCTGATTCCCGCCGCCCCTACACCTCACCAAGGAGACAGGTACCATCGGATGGCGGCCGTAGTTCAAAAAGAACAGTGTTTGCTTCGTTGATTCATGAACAAAGTTGTTGTGGGCAAAACTCTGCTAGAATTAGAGACTCATTCCAATCATCCATGGAAGGATCCACGTACATCCGGAGCATCTACTCGAGAGTTCGCTTCATGCGTCCAGTTTGTCCATCCGCTTGTGGATGAAAAGCATTGGACATGTTTTGACGGGTGCCAAAGATCTTGCCAAGGGCTTGCCAGAATTTACTTGAAAACCGCACGTCTCGATCAGAGATGATGCGTAACGGCAGCCCATGCTGTCGAACAACATTGTCCCAAAATATGCGTGCTGTTTCCTTGGCAGTAGCATGCGTGGTTGTGGGCATGAAATTCACCGTCTTGGTCAAAGATTCGACCACCACGAGGATAGCATCATGGCCACGAGGTGTCTCGGGTAAGCCAGTGATGAAATCTATGCTCACTTCTTCCCATGAGGAGTTAGGTACTAGGAGGGGCTTCAGCAATCCTGCTGGTGCCTTGTTACTCGACTTGTTGCAGATGCACAAGTCACAGGCTTGGATGTACTTGCGTACGTCGCACGAACATCCAGGCCACCAATAATGCTCTGAGAGAGCCTTTCCGGTTTTTGCTGCACCAAGGTGGCCAGCTGCTGCTCGGTTATGGAACTCAAAAAGGATCTCATCTTGCAGCTTTTCGGACTTGGGAACAACCACCAAGTTGCCCTTCTAGTAGAGACCAAAGGCTTCCACCAAGCCGTATCGGTCAATGTTACCCTGGTCAAACCATGGATCATCAAAGTATCCCATGTGGATACATTGCAAGAATGACGTGAAATGCGCCGTCGGTTTTGGTGGTTGGCGTTGGGGGTTATCAGGCTTGGGCACATCCTGCTCCTGTACGTCTTTTGTGCGAAGGGATCGTGCTTGAAGTGTGGTGAGAACCGCGTTGACCGGAGTGCGAGTCAAAGGGTCTGCCACATTTGTACAGCCGGGTCGGTATTCCTACTAGAAGTGGAATCTGCTCAAGTACTCGCTCCAACGCGCTTGTCGTCGAGAAAGGTTGGGTTGTGAATGAAAGAGTACTAGGAGATTGTGGTCTGTACCCACAATGAATCCACCTTTGGCACCTTCAAGGTAACAGCGCCAAACCTTCAAGGCATGAACTACCGCAAGCAACTCTCGGTCGCCTGTGGTGTAGTGAGTCTCAGCGCCTGAGAGTTTGCAACTCTCATATGCGATCGGTCGTCCTTCTTGCATAAGGAGAGCCCCTATCCCGATGATAGATGCATCACAGAGCACCTAGTATGGTTTTTCGGGATTCGGGAGTGCAAGCACAGGTGCAGATGTCATAACTTCCTTGACACGTACAAATCCATGCTCACACTTCTCAGACCATGACCATTTCATGTCTTTACGTGTGAGAGCTGTGTATGGGGCGACAAGGCTAGAGTAGCCTTGCATGAAGCGACAGAAGTAATTCGCCAAGCCTAAGAAGGCTCGTATTTCACCCACATTGGCCGGCTGAGGCCAGTCCACAACAGCTTGCACTTTGCGACGATCCACTCTGATTCCTTCGCTGGCAACGATGAATCCCAAGTATTGTAGCTAGGGTTGTGCAAAAGCACCGTTTTCCATCTTGGTAAAGAACTTCTCCTTGCGAAGGATCGCGAGCAGGGTACATACATGTTGTACATGCTCCTCATGATTCATTGAGAACATCAGGATATCATCAAGGTACACCAAGACAGTTTTGCCCAACTGGTCACAAAAAATGTGATTCATTGTGGCTTGAAACATCGCTGGAGCATTAGTAAGACTCAAGCTCAGCAGTCGGAATTGATAATGTCCCAAGTGTATACGAAACACGGTTTAGGGAACATCTTCTTCAGTGATCCAAGTTTGGTGATATCCTTAAGCCAGATCAAGAGGAGAGAAGACCTTGGCACCTTGAAGTTGGTCAAAAAGATCCTCGATCCTTGGTAAGGGATAACGGTTTTTAGCCGTCAAGCCGTTCAACACACGGTAGCCTCACACATGCGCAAACCTACATCCTTCTTCTTGACAAAGAGGATAGGAGCTCCAAATGGAGAGCTGCTGGGTTCAATCAATCCCTTGGCCAAGTATTCCTTGCTTTGGCCTTCTACTTCTTCATGCTCAGCAGGATTGAGGTGATACATGGGCCGAAACGATGGCCTTGCTCCAGGCTTGAGAGGGATTGTATGACCAACATTCCGTTCTGGCGGCAGGCCATCTGGGAGTGGACCAAAAACGTCAGAAAACTCTTCAAGGAAAGAACTGACATCACTCGAGCTCGACGGTGGATCGTTGTCATCGACCTTACAAAGTTACGCTAGGAACACGGTGTACTCTTTGCGCAAGTATCGCTTCACTTGAAGCGCCGTAAGGACGGACTGTTCACTCTTAGGAGAGGGCTTTGAGCGATCCATAGGCGAAAGCATGATGGAGCGCTTGCCTTTTTGTATAGTGATATTCTTTGTGATCCAACTCATGTTGGCCTTGTGCTCATTAAGCCAAGGATCACCCAAGATAATGTCAAAATGATCTGTCAAGTCAATAACAATAAAGTAGACGATTGTTGTGAGAGTTCCTAGCTTGAGCCTTGCCCGACATCTGCCGAGTACATCGACCTCAAGGTCGTCACCGACGGTGAATTTCCCTCACAAGACATGTATTTCAATCCTCCCTGTCGGACACGAGAGGCACTAATGAACTCGTCATCAGCAACCTGTGTCAAGTATAATTTGCACGAGTGCCCCGGCCACATGACCTGCGAATTACATTGTCATCTTTGCCTATGAGGAGCGTGTGAACAAGCTCTTTGGAGGCTTGGCCTACAAGTGGTACACGCGGAAGTGTTCTCTGCTATGACGTAGCTCAACAGAGTCACCCATTTCCTCCCTCAAAGATAGGAACTGCAACAGTCACTTGCGTGAGTGAGTTCATCTTGTGGGCTATATTTGCCAACTTAAGCACTCTGTTTGCTTTTTTTCGTGTGGAAACGATCAAGCAAGTGGAATTTTGCAAGCATTCGTCATCGATGAGATGCAAGAGTGGACAATGGCGGGAGAGATACACAGAGTCATTGCTCATGGGGGAGTAAAAAACCGCAGGAAAGAAAGCCCTAATGAGGAGTTCCAACTGTTTCACATCATCATCCTTGAACATGAAAGCTCGTTCAACATCCAAGGATCTCTCAGCCAGAGCCCCTAGTGGTTCTCCAGTACCGGCCACCAGGGGATTCAAATACCCTTCCCACAGCCCGCTGGTCCGCGACCACCATTGACGCCCTTGGCGTTCTGGCGGTCTCCTTGTCCCTTAACCTGCTTGCCTTTGCCCTCTTCATTGGTGTTTCCACCAGCATGATCCTTTTGGCGATTCAGACTCATAGTGCCCGGTCTTTCCACAGTAGTAGGAGGTGAGAGTGTGTGTCTTGGCCTTGCCATCTGCACGCTCCTTGTGGGTGTCCTACGGCTTGGAGGGTTTGTGACTACCCGACCCATGCCAAAGGAGCTTACGCTCACCACGTTGGAAAGAGTGCTGACGCTTGTTGTTGCCATGCTGGTGATGCTGGCCGCAGCATGTGTTCACTCCATACTCGGCGGGCATGGAGTTGTACTTCACGAGGATGAAGTCACGCAACTCAGCATAACTGGTCCAAGGCTTGCCTTGGGGCGTACAAGCACAAGCAAGGGACTCATTAGAAAGGCCGTTGGTAAGCCATTCCACGATTTGCCACATGGGATGGCGGTCCTCATCAGTGATTTTTTTCCAAGGTGTTGTCCCAATCCTGGAGGTATTCCGCAAGCTTGCGGTGACCCTGGCGGATTTTTGATTGGCGCCTGGACGCTTACTGGGAGACAGAATCCCTACTGTACAAGTCCATAAGGATCTTGTAGAGGTCTTCCCACTGAGATCTTGGGACCGAATGAAGTGTTTCCACGTATAACACTTTCAGTCAGTTCTTCATCGATGAGAGCGCTGCGTTGTCAAGGCAAGCTAGCCCAACGGCACCCCAAGCTTGTTACTTCATGTTGTGGAGCTCAAGCAAAAGCTCCATACATAGCTTCCAAGTGGCTAAGTCCATGTGCTTGAATAAGCCGAACCTGGGATAATCACTCGGGCGCTTTACAGCCTTTGAGATCTGAGCACCCAATGCTGCATCGTCATCCTCAGGGTTTTTCTCGCTTATCGCTTTTTCAGCCTAATGAAGACAACAAGAGCCATTCAGGCCCGTCAACCGATCCTCATGGGTGTCACCCGTCTGGCTTTGAGCATCATCATGTAATGGATACTTAGCTTTGTGACCCTGGGATGGGTGGGCGGGATCAGGCTTGTCGGCCATGCCACCAACCACCTTTGTACCCATGATGTTCAGCATACTGTTGAATACATCAGGATGAACGTGTTGCTTGAGGACAAGCACGCTCTTGGTGAGCTGGTTACGCTCAAGAGCGTCGAGCAAATGCTCATATGCCTTGGCGTCTTGCAAAAGGTTCAGTGCATCAGTGATGTTCACTGGATCCTTTTGCAATCCCTGGCCTGCCTTAGACACGATGGTAGTGTTGGCGGCCGTAGCACATGTCTTCGCTCTTCGAGGTGTTTCTTGCTCAAGACGAGCCAAGGGACCATCCTGGGGTTGTGGGATTGGTGCACGTGCCGAGGTAGGCAACGTGTTCCTCCCGTCACCACCTACTGGCATGCTATCCAGGTCAGCGCCACGAGATGTATGACCAACATGTAGCTTGGGGCCACCGTTCCCCTTTGTTAGGGCCGAAGCCCTAACAGCTCACCGTGTGTAACTCACGGATTTTGACATCCACAAGGTGGTTGATCGCCCCAAGGTGGCAGCATCAATGCCCTTGAGAGGATCATCGTCCTCTTCATCTTAGGCCTCCAAGGAGAGCTGGTCGTCCTCTACTCCGACGTCATTGTCTTCGCCCTATGCGACAGCGGATTTTGTGTCCACCACGTCTGCTACGCCGGCGGCGTTGGCAAGGCCCTCGGCCTTATTGCCAATACGTGGAGTTGACGATGACTCCTTGGCCTCCTCATTTCTCTTCACGATGTCCTTAGTGGCAGGGCTCCCATTGGGCGTCATCTTCGCGAAAGCGACGAATGTGGCGTGACCGGTACCCGTCCCACAAGCGCCCTTCGTCGGCGACATCGTGCACGGAGCACAATTCCCGGATGCGCTTAGGTCACTCTCCTTTGCTGGAGTTTTTGGAGGGCCTCCTCCTGCCACCGACATGGGAAGACCACCTCCTACCATGACTGGTGAGGAGGGGTGAAGGGAGGAAATGGAAGGTAGGGGTGACTAGGATTAAGTGAGAGTGTGGCCTTAGATAGAAACATAGATGCACCAGCAATCTCTCTAGAGTATTTAAGGCACTCTTGGCCAAGGTAAGCAGGACAAAATGGTTTCGCGCAATTTCCACCCCCTTTGCAAAAACAAAAAAAGAGTGCCAAAATACCCCTCTTTTCACCTTACACTCATCAACTGAGGTTGAAAGTAAGAGGAAAGCATGAAATCATGGCCCAAATTTCTAGCAGCGTTTTCCCTACAATGTGCACGAAGAAACATTTTTTTTGTTGACTGAAAATGGAAGAAACAACCTGCTTTTGGAAGGTTTGGTCCCTGGGCCGTAGAAGGAAGCACAGATGTGGAAAGTTTGCGACTGATAGCGTTCTGGAAAGTTCGTCTCTTTTTCTTTCCGACAGTATGCTGCATGGAGCATTTGAAGAAGTCTGCTGCCTGCAGCGCCTCTTCAAAGTCGGGGTATGTTTCTGAAGAAACTGGCCTGCTGCGGCGGTTCTATAACGTGACAGCAAGGCAGGCGGAAGCACATGCAGCTGCGGACCTTTTTGCCAAAAACGGCCTACTCCGCTGCTTCTATGCCGTTCTTAGGATGGTGGAGCCGTCGACCAATCAATCTGCTCCGCAGGACTTGTGTGAGGAGTGGAGTGGCGGCTGCAGCTTCCTCGCGACAACTCAGCAGGTTCCACGTCGTCCAACGACTAAGTCACCAAGGGTGACGCCTAGCTCTGATACCATTGTAACACGGTGGGTGAAACATGGTGGGAGCCTCTGTGGGTGAGTGAGCCCTCGGGACCCGATTGCTCATGACAATCGTGTAGGTTGGTCGTGGAGATTAACTTCGCCGTGAAGTGATGTCTCTCACAAATGACTCCTCTCACAAGAATGCCCCGACCAAGGTCGGGGCACGGAGTCCATTCTCCTCATAGGGTAACCCAAGAGGGAGGAAGGAGGATGTTATTTTATCCATCCATTTTGTCGGCGGGTTGACGCGGTTCGACTTGATACATTTCTCTCGTCGAGTCAACCCGTTAAACAATATTATGTTGTCCACGTGGCCCGCAGTTGGGCAACGTCTCGCAAGACAGCTCCATAGAAATAGCTTGAGTCTTAGACGTAGTCTGGCCACTAGAGTGAGGTAGTCAGGCTTTCAGGTAGTCAGTGGTGTCCTCCTGCCCAGGCTGGCACACTGCTACAAGGCTTACTGGGGTCTTGAGAAGAGTGTCTGCAGATTCTTGGCCTCAGGTGATGTCTCGAATTGGTGGAGGCTGCTGCGGTTGACTCCAGGCGAAAGCTTGGTTGATGACTGAGTTGTTGAATGAGGACTGCGAGGTTGGACACCTTTCATAACAGGCTGTTGGCAAGTTGACAATTGTCCGAGCTTGTACAAGCTTCCGGTAGCAGGTGGGAAGATTCCTAGCTTGGGAACCTTCCTGTAGGCAGTAGCCCCTCCACCAGCTCCTATTGCTGAGTCTTGCATGGCTGTGCTGATGCAGAATGGTCCCCGCTCCTGCCTTTGCATGTGACTGATGCCTCGTGCATGCATGCTATGATGCAGTGCTATGTCGTGCATGCATGCATTGATGCAGAGCAGTCCCCACTCTAGGCCTTGCATGCTGCTGGTGAGTCGCGTTGATACAGTAGCCTATGCAGGGTGGTCCAAACTGCCCGTCAGGTGTAGCCCCACCCTGACTGGACCTAGCCCAGAACCTAGTAGTGTGCGGTCGCAGTACACAGCTTCTAACTAGTCTGGGTCAGCAGGCATGCAAAGCCTGGCTCTGCATGCAGCACAGTATCTTACAACCCTGGGGTCCATTCCCCACTTTGGACCTAGATGCCAGAAACAAATTTGGCTTCTACTGTTGTGCTTTGTGCCGTTCCTGTACAGTTTACTGTGACCACTCGGCCGTGTCCATACTCGTGCAGATCCCTGAGGCAGGCGGCCCTGGTGACACCGGCGCGACGACAGGCGGCGGACTACCCGTCTAGAGCTGACCGACCACTGTTCTAGAGCCCCAGATGTCACCGGGACTCCTTGCTGTGCCTTCTACGTCTTGCAGGCGCCTTTCGGCGGACTGGGCATGAGGCCCATTTGCATGTTTTTGCATTGTATACTCGCTGTCAGTCGATGGATGCATGCATGTGACCAGTCGTTGCGTGCGTCTTTTGATTCTGCACGTCTAGGTTCAGACGGCGTAGGATTCTGACATGTGTGCGCAGAGTTACGGCCAAAACAGTGTTTTTGGGCCGGTTTTAGGACAGCTCTTGGACTGTCGCGTGCGACACCCGCCGTGCGCCGCGGCAGGTATTTATGCCCTGGACCTGTCAGTTGTCATTTCTCTCTGCATATGCTATATTGAAGCATTCTCACACTTTGACTTGTGTCTCCTAGCCAAACCCTTGCCGTTGTGTGTACGACCTGTGACTGTCGTCACCGTCTGACTAGGCACTGACGCCCGGTCAGCGGCCGTGTTGCTAGGAAGCTTCTACGCACTTTCTTATGGCATCAGAGCAGTGAGACAGATCTCACTGAGCTGCGCAGTAGAGACACAGCAGAGCAGCAGCAGTGAGAGTCACCGCTGCAGCAGATCTTCTGGGACCTGATGGAGACGGCCGTTCGCCGTCAGCGTACTCCACCCACCACGTGAGATCGCAGCTGCTGAGGCAGCAGCAGCAGCGCGTACCGCCACGCAGAGGCGTGTGGTGGCTGCGGTGCGTGCAGCCGCCACTTCCCCCCTACAGCCGCAGCATCAAAGTAGCAGTAGCAGAGGCGGCGGCGGCAGCCGCGCAGCAGCAGCGCAGCAGTAGCGGCCGCCACAGCAGCGTGGCAACAGCGGCGGCAACAGCAGCGCAGCAGCGGCGTCGGCAGCAGCAGCGCAGCAGCGGCAGCGGCACAGCAGCATCAGCGGCAGCCGCGGCAGCAGCAGCAGCACAGCAGTGGCAGCAGCAGCAGCGCGCGGCGGCGGCAGCCAGCAGCAGCGCGCGGCGGCGGCGGCTAGCAGCAGCTGCAGCGCGCAGCAGCAGCGCCGGGCGCAGCAGCAGCCGCCGTGCGCAGCAGCAGCAGCAGCAGCAGCGCAGCCGCCGCTGCCACCGCTGCACACGCAGCTACGCAGCTGCTGCTGCAGCTGACAGCGCAGCTGCAGCAGCAGCTGGGCGGAAGCTGCTGCGCAGCTTCCACGGAGCTGCCGCGCGCCACCGCGCAGCGGCAGAACCGTGACAAGAAAAAAAAAAAGGACGGGACGATCTGACGTCAGCATTGTTCGTTGCTGATGTCATCAGGTCGTGCTGACGTCAGCAACCATTTGCTGACGTCAGCATTACACTTAGCCAAGTTTTCAACCGAAAAGTCAAAAGTTGCCAGCGTTTCAACTCCTCGAGAAACGCAGACGGTTCTGAAATCCGGCAAACTTGACCTGTCGTCCCATAGTGAGCGGCGACATGAGTTCGCCCAACGACAAGGACAAGGGACCAGGTGATCCCTCCTCCTCTTCTTCAGGGGTATTGAGCCCTCGCTCGCAGGCCATTGAGGACCTGCGCAGCCAGCAGGAGGAGATGCGTCGTCTGCAGCGAGAGCAGACTGACGTGATCCGCACGCTGACTGAGCTTCTGCGCGCTCAGTCCACGGCTCCTCCGCGGACTTCTGAGGGAGCTGCCAGCGTTGCGACCTCCACCCAGCACTCAGCTCAGGTGCCCGTGACAGGTGCCCCGCCTGCTTCACCTCCTGGTGTAGTCTCCCCACCACCTGAGGACCTTCTTGATGACGAGCCCTTCATGCCAGGCTTTGAGGATGACTCGCAGGAGCGGGAGATTCGTCTTCTACAGGAGCGCCTCCGTCAGCTGCAGATGAGTATCCGACCTCCACCCGTCTCCCCGATACGACCGTCACCTGACTTCCCCAGTGATCATCCCCTTCCAGGAGTTTTTCCCGTCACTCGCCCTCCTCAGCCTACGGCTGCTCTCCCCACGGAGCGGCAGCCAAAGGACTTTGAGGCACCACCTCCACGGTACATCAGCGAGGATGGATTTGACTGCTGGGAGATCTTGTTTCAGGTGTGGGCCACTTTTGAGGGAGTTTGGCCTTACTACCACAGCCCAGACCAGTCTACAGATCCAGCACAGGTGCTGACAGTAGCCCGGGCCATGCAAGGGCTTCTCTACGCCATGCCACGCGAGACTGTCGTTGACTTCCGTCCCTTCCTCGGCGAGGCTGGCACAGGCACCGGAGCTGATCCTCGTGGAGGCTGGGATCTGGCGTTGTCCCTACTGGCCGCAGAGACGCACGCCACGCGTGCGTTACACATTCGTGCTTTTCACTCTCTCTGTCAGGGACCAGCGGAGCCTGCAGCGGATTACTGGCGACGCGCCATGCGTATCTACACGCGTCTGGGGACCTCAGGGGGCACACAACTGTGGGCGCTTTGGACGATCATGCTCGGAGTTCGCCTGGAGTACACCGACGTATTCACACGGTACAGCGACGCTGCTCTCGAGCCTTTCTCCGCCACCCTACAGCTGCTCCCGTGGGCCCATCAACTTTTCCTCCAGGTGACGTCTGCTCGCGAGGCAGCAGTAGCACATCAGGAGACTTCTCTCGCTGTAGCAGTCCTCGCCTCACCACCATCTTCCCGCCTGCAGTCACCCTAACCTTCCTCCATCACGACCTCATCTTCCTCCTCTTCTTCGACCCCGTCTACACCCACACATATGCAGGGCATTGCAGCAGCCGCCCAGGGGAAGAAGAAGAATAGGAAGCGCGGATCGGGTCAGCAGCAGGCGTCATCCAGTGGTAGCAGTGGCCGTTCCGTGCACTGCTACAACTGTGGAGGTGCCCATCGCTACACCGAGTGCCAGCAGCCACTCCATTGGGAGCGCATCACTCGCGGACTTCAGGCTGCCCATGCCGCTCGCACCGCATCCGGCACGTCAACCGCGCACTCCTCGAGACGTGCCGCGACACGACTGCAACTGTTCTTGCATCCTCACCGGCGAGCAGCAGTGATCCAGAACCACGTGACCGCACCATCGTCGAGCTTCGTCATCTTCTGGCGCTTCGCTTTCAGGGAGGTGTGAGTGTGTTGTCATCGTCGAGTGGGTCACAGACTGCTTGTTCGTCCGTCCTCGTGACTCGTGATGACACGTGTGGGGGAGCACAGTCAGCATGTGATGATGATGGGCCTGACTGCACTGACTGGATTCATGAGTCTCACCTTCGTGATGTACGTCGTTCCTTCCCACTGACGGCTCAGCGTCCCTCTGATGCCGAGTGTTCTATTGCTCGTTGTATAGTGACGTCCACCAGTCGTGACTCCCGTGGCACTTGGATCATTGATTCCGGTGCCACCCACCACATGACGTGTCGTCGTAGTGACTTTGTGGTACTTGGTCCTATCACGACTGTCTGTTCCGTTCGTACAGGTTCTGGCCAGTCCTTACCGGTTCACGGTGTTGGGGTTGTATGCTTTGATGGTCCGTCTGGCCCCCTGTATCTCTCTGACGTGCTGTTTGTGCCTGATCTTGAGCTCAGTTTGCTGTCTGTGNCGCTGACTCAGCGATTGTGACTGCTCTTGACACCCGTAGCATTGTCCTGCGTGCTTCAGTCGTCGATGACCTGTACCGCATTGCTCGGCCCTCCTCCCCTTGCTCTCCCACCTCCTCTGGTCGTGTTTTTGTCACTGGTGTTCTATCCCTGGAACACCAGCGGTTGCTTCACCGACGTCTGTGTCATGTGGGCTCCGACATTGTGTCGAAGCTGATCCGGACACAGCCCGCTCTTGGTCTTGACGTGGCTTCTTTCGAGAAGCCACCCAAGACCGACTGTCTTTTTGGCGCTCAGGGTAAGATGCACGGGTGCACTTACCCTGATTCGCGTTCCCGAGCGCTGAGGCCCCTCGAGTTGGTCCACTCGGACCTGCTCGGTCCTCTCCCGGTCGAGTCGCTGTCCGAGAGGGGACGGTATGTTCTGACGCTGACTGATGACTTCACCCGGATGCGGTGGGTCTACAGTCTGCGTCAGAAGAGCGACGCCGCCCTTGCGGTTCGGCTCTGGCTCGTGATGGCTGAGCGTCAGTCTCGCCACACGTTACATACCTTTCGCTCAGATCGCAGCGGCGAGTTCCTCGGCGAGATGGACTCCTTCTTTGCTGAGCACGGCATTTTTCACCAGGTCTCCGCTCCTGCTACCCCACAGCAGAACGGTGTATCTGAGCGCTGGAACCGCACCATGGAGGATGCGGTCCGCGCCATGCGGTCTGAGTGCGGTCTCCCGGAGTNACCCGGATGCGGTGGGTCTACAGTCTGCGTCAGAAGAGCGACGCCGCCCTTGCGGTTCGGCTCTGGCTCGTGATGGCTGAGCGTCAGTCTCGCCACACGTTACATACCTTTCGCTCAGATCGCAGCGGCGAGTTCCTCGGCGAGATGGACTCCTTCTTTGCTCAGCACGGCATTTTTCACCAGGTCTCCGCTCCTACTACCCCGCAACAGAACGATGTATCTGAGCGCTGGAACCGCACCATGGAGGATGCGGTCTGCGCCATGCAGTCTGAGTGCCGTCTCCCGGAGTCCTTCGCATTCGAGGGCTTTGCCTACATGACTTGGGTCTGGAACCGCCTCCCGCATGGTCCGCTTCCGGATCATGTTACACCGTACGAGCTCTGGTTTGGCCACCGTGCCGATCTTCGTCTCGCACGCATCTGGGGATCCCTGGCCTCCGTATGGTACACCGAGGACCAGCACGGGTCCAAGGTCTCACCTCGGGGTCGCTTGTGTGCCTTCATCGGCATCTCCCCGCGGTCGAAGGCCTGGCGCTTTTGGGACCCCACTCGCCGTCGTGTCATTTAGTCCCGTGATGCGTTGTTTTTTGAGTCACTCACATACCGTGATCTGACTTCGATCACAGCGCTCTCTGCATCTCATGTCCCTTCCTGTGAGGGTCCTCGGCGGATGGGGGAGATCTCTTCGCTAGCGACCATTCCTCGCCATGCTGATGTGTCCGCTCGAGTCCCCTCTCGATCTCCAGCACTTGATGATCCGGCTATCATTGCCGTTGGTCCAGAGATCCCACCTGTCCAGCCTGCTTCGCACCCCACAGGTACCGCTGCTCCCACGCCTCTTCCTGCATCACCCTCTGTGTCCACTAGCACTCCTGTTCCAGCGTCTGACCCAGCCCAGCCCACTCTTGTCTCTACGTTGGCTGACACTCCAGTCTCAGTGTCCGGGCCAGCCTTGCCCGCTGTCATCCCCAGCTCAGTGTCCCCCACACACGCATCTCCGCGCACGACATCTCCGACCGCCTCGTCTCAACCCTCACCAGTTGTGGTCGTACCTGTCCTTGTGGTCGTACCTGTTCCTGAGCCTGAGGTGCGCCCCTCGACCTCCGGTTACTCCCGTGAGCCCGGTGGTCGCCTTCGACCACTGGATTCTGGAGCTCAGCGAGCGTCGGGTTCCGGACCCAGACGTTCCTCTCGCAGCATCGCGAGCGGTGATCCAGGCA
>SZWC01000395.1:425159-440964 GCA_023375785.1 Penium margaritaceum
AAGTTCCTGGTGGCCATTCGTTCTGTTGGGCTTCGCCCCGTGCGTGACAGTGGTTGAGTGTGGGATGTACGTTGCCGTCTCATCTGTCTGTGTCACTCACTATGTGGTTGTACCAGTGCTGCACGCGTATGGACATGCGTACCATCGGGTCATGGGGGAGTGTTGTGCTTTGTGCCGTTCCTGTACAGTTTACTGTGACCACTCGGCCGTGTCCATACTCGTGCAGATCCCTGAGGCAGGCGGCCCTGGTGATACCGGCGCGACGACAGGCGGCGGACTACCCGTCTGGAGCTGACCGACCACTGTTCCAGAGCCCCAGATGTCACCGGGACTCCTTGCTGTGCCTTCTACGTCTTGCAGGCGCCTTTTGGCGGACTGGGCATGAGGCCCATTTGCATGTTTTTGCATTGTATACTCGCTGTCAGTCGATGGATGCATGCATGTGACCAGTCGTTGCGTGCATCTTTTGATTTTGCACGTCTAGGTTTAGACGGCGTAGGATTCTGACATGTGTGCGCAGAGTTACGGCCAAAACAGTGTTTTTGGGCCGGTTTTAGGACAGCTCTTGGACTGCCGCGTGCGACACCCGCCGTGCGCCGCGGCAGGTATTTATGCCCTGGACCTGTCAGTTGTCATTTCTCTCTGCATATGCTATATTGAAGCATTCTCACACTTTGACTTGTGTCTCCTAGCCAAACCCTTGCCGTTGTGTGTACGACCTGTGACTGTCGTCACCGTCTGACTAGGCACTGACGCCCGGTCAGCGGCCGTGTTGCTAGGAAGCTTCTACGCACTTCTAACTAGTCTCGGTCAGCAGGCATGCAAAGCCTGGCTCTGCATGTAGCACAGTATCTTACAACCCTGGGGTCCATTCCCCACTTTGGACCTAGATGCCAGAAATAAATTTGGCTTCTACAAGCGGAGAAAATCTCCGCCGTTGAACACGGAAAAAGAGAAAATTCCCAAACTCCTAGCATGCTTCTCTGATTCTAAAACCGATTGCACTAGCTTGACAAGAAAAATAGGCGTAGTAATCGCCACCTCCAATAGTCAAGACATCCACTGCCTCTTGTTGGAATTCGTATTTGGATGATGCCGTCTCACTTCCTGGTTCTGCGGAGAGGCTTGTCTTGGGAGCGCACTCCCATTGGATGTCCTTGAGAATATGAAACATAAGATGTACGGCTTTATGTTTTAAGCGGGCTCCGGCCGCGCAAAACATGCAAAACCTTGAATCAAACTAGGGGGTTTGCGTGTAGAAGAAAAAAGACGAAGAGCTCATCGCTCAATCGCGATTCTCATGTGGGAGCGAGAGTCGCAAGGGGGGTTGACACCCACCACCTTGCTCCGCTTGATCAGCTGCGCATGTAGCTGATCGAGTGGCCATGGAAGGCTTATTTCTTATTTCGCTGGGAAAGGCAGGAATATAAATTTTTCTCTGGGTAGGCATTGACCAACCCTCTCGCGGATTGGGTAGAAGGGTGATAATGCCCTTTAAAGGATGGCCGTAAAAGCAAGGGATTTCAGAAAGGATAAATTGATCATATATTCCTAGCTTTTGCTCTATCCCAACGGGAGATGCCGGATCTAGGTAATTGACAAGGTTTAGGACCTACCTGAATCCTAGCCCATCGGATGCTCAACCTTGATAGCCGTGGTTGCGAAGTAAGCCGACCTGAACGGCTGAATCATTGTCTTTCCGCCCAGGCATTTCTGGTCGTCATTTATTCGAAAAAAGTTTTCCCTGCTCGTTTGTTATTTACTGACGCGCTAACCTTCACACATTCACGACGGTTTGAACGCAGGTCCTGTTCTGTTCTTCGTAATTAGTTAGGTTCAGCAGGAATGAGTCTGACTCAAACATCTACAATAATAGTATATTTTACCGTACACACTTCTCTTTCAAAACTCGCCGTTTAGCCGGCGTACCAGGTAGGTCTCTCACGTCAGGTCGGAGTTCGGCGCTTACGAGATTTGCCGGCGGAGTTTGCCATTCGCTATTGCTGGCCGTCACATATTTTTAAACTTTTTTTCGGAACAGTCGCTCGCCTTTTACACCTGTCCTCATCGTCGCGAATTGTCGTGGCGACTGGTCAGGTCATCGCCTCGGACAAGTTTGCCCTTTCAGAAACCTAGCTGTTAACGGAAACTGCTCATGAAGCCTCGACCATGGTTTTAGCCGTTCAGCGAACCTTTGCCAAAGCACATTCGGGCGGCTTGGCATCTGGATCGCGGCTCACGCAATGTCGTGCATTCGCACCGCATGTCTTTCAGAGGACTGTCTGNAAATGCCCTCTGTCGGTTGGCACCAACGGAACGTGAATCCACGTCAGAATTCACGCGCAAGAGCCCCTATCGCTGACACAGGCTTCGCAGAGCGGCTGAACGCCATCCACAACAGTTTGCTCGGCTGTTCAGTCCCAAGTAGTTTTGACGGAGCACTACGACTTCCATTTCTGGTGGACAGCCAGAGCAATTCGACGGGCCTTTCGGACACTTTTTTCTCATGGTTACGTCCGGTTATTGCTTACCTGAACGGTTGCGCCAACATAGCTAATCACTTCATATTGGGATGGCCTTACTTCCAAAACGTTTGTCACCTCTAGCCAGGGTGCAGCAATGGAAGCCAATAGCAGCGGCGGCCATTTCAGTCCTTCATTGAACACCCTTTCCTTACGCTTAAGACGTCCTATGAGACCACAAGTATCCGGACGATTGGAGTTTTTGTGCATGGCGGCATAACGGTTTCAGCAGCGCTTTCCAGTACGTCTGAATAAGACAACTGCTTGGTTTGAGAGTGATATTTATAAGCTAATTTTAATAACATAAACACAAGCTAATGCAACGCCCTGGATCTTATCTTTAGACGATCGAAACTCCTTGTCCAAACTACTGTCCAGCGTTCAGTCCAAGCCATGCCCTTATCCGGTCCGCGAATGACATCACACGCTGAAGTACAAACATTTCATTCTGCGACTAAGCACGCGGAATCGAACATCCTGCACTGTCGATTCATTCACTTTGTTGAAGATCCACCGCCGACAGACATTAAAAAGGTTACAAAAACGTTTTAATGTTAAATATTCGGTATCATTACTGGGGCGTTCCCAGACGTGCCCATTGTTTGATGTGTGCCCATTGCCGGCAGCTTAGGGGACCGGCTGGTAAACGCTGGAATCCATCGTTGAGCGCTATCGGACAGTTCTTTGCACCTTTTGTTGGAGGACTTTCCTTGTCGAAACACCTCACCCTGCATGCTCGTCCTTTTCATCGGCGGTCAGGAGAGCGATGGAGGAGGTCAGGTCCGGATTGAATTTTTTTCCAATTGTGAACGAGCATCGAGCTTCCAACTATGGACGTTCACACGTCATTGGTTGAAAAGGGGAATGTTGGGAAGATTATGTTCAGCCATTGGTGTGCCATGTGGGACCCGCCAGGATCGCTGAGCAAGGGAACAAACAAGTTCCTCCGGACGAATCGACGTGAAGGGCCGAGGCAATCTCCGTGGACGAAAGGGCATAAAAACCGCGGACAGGACCGAATGGCCACCACTGGAATCCATCGTTGAGGAGGCCCAACGACGCATCTCAGCAATTACCAGACGAACCCTAGGTGTTTCAACAATGGGAGCGCCATTCCCGAGGTCGACAGGATTTATCATATAGTTTGAGGCGCCCTACATGCTTTGGGAGGTTCGATGCTTCCTCGAAGTCTTCAGCCTCGTATGGAGTAACGAACACTGGGCTCCAAACCCGAAGCCGAACTACCATGTGTCGCAAGTCTGGAACGTATGCAAAGTAAGCCCCAAACAAAATAAAAGGTGTTGGACAAAGGAGAACAATTTGTGGGTCAGACAGTCTAAGAACAGGGCTCATACTGCAACAAAGGCAATGATAATCATATTCATGTGTCTTCTGCGTTCAACATCAAAATTTATCAGGCAATAAACTGCCCCATGATTGATTCAATCAACAATTTAATCCATGGTCAAGGCATTCAACGTTAAACGAAAACAGAAAAACTCTCAATTCATTTCTCAAAGAACGAGGGTCATTTTTTTTCATTCAATTGAAAACCAACAAATTTCGTTGGTTCATCAACCTTAGTAAGTGATATTTATCAGTGGCACGTCCCGAATAGAACGACCTTGTCCTTATGCAAAATAATTCACTACCATTGATGAAAACAAATCAACTGCACATCAGGCCTTTATTTCCATGCACAAGTGGTCTCGGGTCAACCAAGTCAACTTCAACACAAACTTCATACGAAACACATGTTTATCCTTCTGTTCATTGATTATTCGTTGGCTGTAATGGATGTTATGGAGCATCCGAGTTCATCCAATTACATCAAAAGGCAACAAAAATCTTGCCATGATCTTCCCCATAAAACAAACCTAGCTAGTAGGCTCCAATCGTACACAAACCAAATCGCTTCTTACCCTGAAGTTCAGCCATTAAAGAAAAAAATTTCTTTCAAGGGCTTTTATCCAAATCCCCAACCACCATACCAATCATGGTTTGTAATCGAATCATCAAAGTAAGAGACGGTCTAAACACACACACACACACACAAACACACACACACACACACACACACACACATACACACACACACACACACACACGCACACACGTTTGCGCGCACGCAAACGCGCACACACCCATACACACCCACACACGCATGCATGCACCCATGCATGCACACATTCACACACACATGCATGCATACCTACACACACAAACATACACACACACACACACATACACACACATACACACACACACAAAAAAAAACACACACACACACAAACACACACAAAACCATAAAAATACATGCAAACATACACATACACCTATTATGAGGTAAAGGGAGGAGGCATGCAAGACGTTGACTAATGAAGTTGAAGAAGGGTTGCATAGAAGGTCTAGATTTGGAGCTTAAGTATCTTGAGTTGTTTGAGGTCCTTGAGTTGTTTTATATAAGAAACGAACCAAAGAGTGTTTTTGGTCACTAACTATCACAAAAACGATAATAAATATTAAAAGATTGTGTTTGCTATATTTGAGAAGCTAACCATGTATATATGAAAAACTTGAATAGTTTAAGATAAATGATTATATTAAGCTGAAGGATTTTAACTCTTCACATGGTACAAACATACATTCCTTCTATGGAGCAGATAGAAAAGTCAATGTAACTATAATACTGAATGTGAATAAACCAAAAAGTAGTCAACTCTACGCCAGCACGCATTTTTAATGTTGTTTAAGAAAACAAACACTCAAATTTGCTCGTGTTTCCTTTCAATTTTCTTTTTCTTAAAATTTCTGGCTTTTACTCTTCTTGTGTGTTTTGACTTTTGTCTCACCACATGATTTGTATTACTTTGGATTCATTTTTTCATTCACTTTTGCATTTTTTGTAAATCACCCTACAAAATACTCTCTTCATACAGTGTACATTTTTTTGTCTTTAAAATGTGCCCTTAGAAGTTTCACGGATCCTTCGTGGATGTTACATTACAATTTGATTTTTTTGTCTCTTAATGCATAACATAATGTACATGTATGCCTTAACACACAATATGTCTTAAAACGTTTGTAACAAAAATTGTACAAATAAATGAAAACCATGTTTGGTCTTTTAGATATGCAATCATACTTCACTAACAAAGACATACATTTGTTCTCGAACTATTTGTGATTCTACTAAAAAGAATAAGCATGGCTAGTTCTAGGCTTGGAACTTGGCAGAATAAGAACCCATCCCATGTTCACTCAGGGGATACGGCTTTAATGTTTTTTTTCCTCCTTGAGCTCCTACTTGTCCCTGCTACCATGTGGCGTATCAAGTTCCCTTGTACCTTAAAGAAGGATCTTATACCCACAGCTCACAAACCTACAACTTTCAATCAAACCCATATCAGAATGTAACCTGGGTTTGTGGGCTTTATCTTTTTGCTTTCCGAAGCCTCCACATATGGCATGCTGGATTCTTGTACCCTTCTAGTCACACAACACGAAAAGGTCAAATCCCTTCACCGATCATCAATCATTTTACATAGGAGTTTATAAAGGTCAGCAGGAAAATGAACTCTCAATACATTAGTGTATCTGATTGTTTTTATCCAATTAAAAGGATACACCAACCAGCTTCCGTTTTCAAATAAACTTTAGAAACTAGGGGAAAATATCTAGAAGTGTATTTACAGTGTATTTGGTTTTCGTACTTAATCAACATGTGCTAGTGCATGTACATGTACACTAGGATATATAATACACTAGCCTAAAAAATTATTTCATGCATGATACACACACTAGCTACACTTCCCATATGCATTCCATGCTGTGGGGGGCGATCCTCACTTCATGGTGTCCATTATGGAGCCTGATTTTGCACCACTTGAATTTGCCTATATGTCGACGATCATTGATTCTTTATCGTGGATTTTTGATCATCCATTGTGAATCATTGTCTATTTGTTGATTATTGAGGGATTGATATTCGATTATCAATCATCATAGATTGGTGATGAACGAGTGGAGATATATTTGTGTATTGTTTTTTCTTTCCATAATATTAACTCGCTTCTTTGCTCCTCTTTCCTAGTACACTCCAACTTTGGGGAGGGGGGACATCTAGCACCCTTGTTGCCTCCCCCCTTCAATGCCAAATTGTAATTTGATAATGTACATTGTCATCGTATCTTGTGGACAAGTGAAAGTGTATGGATATGCATAAACCTGTACATGATACACTAGTGTACACATTTCGTTTTGTATACATCACACGCATTAGCTACAATCCCTGAATACATCCAACGGTTTGGGAGGGGGGATCGTGACTACATGGTGGGCGTTATCTAGAGTGATCTCCTCACCTTTCAACTTTGTCTATCTTCTAATGATTATTATTTTTTTTTATCGTCAATCATCAATTGTCAATCTTTGACTATTGTTACACAATCGACATCCTTGATCTGTGATTATTGATCTTCATAAATTCATGGTCAACAAGGAAAGATGCATTTATGTATAGTTTTTTCTCTCCATCAAACATAAATTATATACTTCCAAACTAAATATCACTTATATGCTCTACCCTTTTGTGGGGGGGGGACATGTGAGAGTTATTCATCCTCCACCTCCTTCCCAAAGTGCTAAAGTGTTTTTGCCTGGCAAATATGGTCTTTGAATATCATGGAAATGTAAATAATACACTTGTGTACATGATAAAAAAGCATACATAGATAATTGTTGTACCATATTGATGCAATACCATCTAAACTTCTCCAATACACTCGACGATTTGGGGGGATGGGGAGACGAGTTTTTCAGTTCGGCGCAGATAAAACATAATTGATTATTTAGTTGACTACGCTGAGCAAAAGGTTTGTTTCTTTTTGAAGGGCCAAAATCAAGTAGTAAACACCTACTTTACAAAAAATTCCATCTAAAATATTTGAAGAGACATGTACGTTTATTCTATGATCCATCCTCAATGTCATACATGCAATATTTTTCTCCTAACTTATTTCATCCTATTTCCAAGGCATTTTTATTGTGTGTGTAGTTTTCCATGTGAACAAAAGAAGACTACCTCTTGAGAGAACTTCATGGGAATAACTTCATTCTATGTACCTAATACATTGTATTTACCGTATACAAAATGGGTACTCTTAAGTGTATCTCCCTTATGTCACTCACCCATTTCATGTATTCATTTCCTTGCAATGGTTATGGCGACATGTCATTTTGAGTGTTATCTTCTTCTTTTTGTTACTATGTACGACTTCTTATGCCTTGCTCTATGGGTGAGATTGTTTTTCCCATCTCGTGTTCATGTATCTTTTACTACCCACTAATAAATCATGCATGAACTATGTGGTTTTAAGAAAACCCATTGTTCTTGTGAGCATCCTACATTGATATATCTACCCTAAGAATTTAGACTATTTTATAGAATAGAGGTTTGTAAAATTACATCATGATTCCGTGTATTTCTAATGTAAACAAAATTCATCATAATTCATAAAGATACATCTAAAAGGTGGTAACCTCAAATCAAGCCACTTTTTTCTTTTCTGTGGAAAGTGATACATTATTACTTGAAGAAAATGAACGTTTTCCACCATGTGGTTTTGGTCAAAACCACTCCAATGGTTTGAACACTCAAAGATGTAGCATACCATCTTTTGCATTGAAATGTAACACAATGTTGATTAATGACGTGATCTAACCTCCATCAAATCAACATCCTTTCATCCCCTTTAACTTAGATACATGGCATAAAAAAGACAATCAATAAACTACATCGAGACCTTGGCATCTTTTACGATGTAACCAACAACCTTTCTACCACTAAATTGTTATCATATTGTCAAAAAAAACAATTTGATGATGAAATTCATACATGAAATAGTTTTATTTGCTTTTTTATAGTGGTTTTAAACTTCCATCATTTACTTAGTCACTTATGGATGACATTCATACTCTCAGGTACATGTATGAATACACACATATAGAATCACACACATACACATGCACACACACACACACACACACGTACATACACACACAAACACACACACACACGCACACACGCACACACGCAGACACACACACACACACATACACATACTTGTACATACATATTTACAAAGCAACATACATAATTTATACACACACATACCAAAAGTCACACACATACATACACAAAAACACACACACACACACACACACATATGTACACAAACACAAACACACACACACACACACACACACACAATCACACACACACACACACAGACATTATCACTAACATGGGTGTTTTAACAACATAAAACAAGTGGAAGTAGTGAAAGGTTTGTCTGCATTCCTATTTGGGTTAAGGTAGTTAAGGAGTAAGTAATGGTTAGGCTATTGCTTTGTATGTGCCTGCGTTCTTTAAGGGCCAATGCTTCTCACAAAATGAGGAAGGTACGTGTGGTAAAAACATATATACAAGAAACGTTTTCATGAGGTTTCTAAATCCATCATTTAGAGAAAAAGGATGTTAATCATCTAACACTAAGGAAGTAATGGACATATGGTATGAACTTTATTTTTTCGTTTACACATTCCAAGGATTACCTGGTCATGTGGTTGAGCTAATTGTCCCAAGCCTTGATTTTGATGTTTTCATCAAAATGTGAACCAAATATGGTGTTGAAAATCTTTTGAATGAATTCATACAATATTGTTTGCCATTTTAATATGTTCTCAACCCATGTCATCAAAACCTTAGGAAGCTAACAACTTTGAATTATTTGGTGGTGACATGTTAGGTGTTTATTACAAGAAAATGAAAATTACATAAAATTGTCTTCCTCTACAACAATGGAATGTGTAGCCTTGAGAAGCAATTTTCAGGTGATATTGTGATTTTTGTCATAAGTGTCAAAATGTTGTAAAAATGTTATTTCTTTCATCATGGGTTTGGGATTTTGATGCATGGAGACTTTATTTGCGTAGAGGTATATAGGTAACTAATGCTCTCATTTCCATTTTTTAAATTTAAGTGTAGTGTAATACACCTAAAAATCAACATATGTACCTTTGAATGGTTGTATCTTTAGCTCCTACACTTAGGTCATCATCGTTGTTTGCAGAAAGGCATCAAGAGGTTATTGGAGGAGTTATCCCCGCGCATCATTGTGGGGGTAATTGTCATCATTCACTAGGGCAAGGATACATTAACATGTGAAATATGTGGAAGCCCATTTGTCCTTTCACCTTGCCCCCTAATTTTGGGTCTAAAACAAAGGGAGTGTCTTACCCTGGACTTGTGAGCTTACACGAGCCTTGTTTTTAAAGTCACCGTTTTCCCGTAACAAACTCGAGTTTTGGTTTTGAGGAATCGGCATGAAGTCATCATGTGCAAGGCTAGATTAGTTATTTTACACTGACATTTCTAATGCACACATCGTCTCTTGCTCTTGCTCTATGTCCTTTGCTCTCTTGTTGTTGTGAGCAAGGAGGAGAGTGAGGGGAAGGGCACAAGGCCACAAGCCTGCGCCCGCGTGATCATTTAGCCTCTTAGCGTGCAATCAAGCCACTTGTTGGTTGGTGGCTTGCGAGCAGTTTGTTGGCCGTTCACTTGACCGTTCGTGAGCCACATAGTCAACTGATGTCTAGCCGGCCAGTCATCAACAGGTGGTTGACTAATAGTTAACCCTTATAATAGCATGGGGTGGTCTAAAGTCATCCCCTTACCATTCCATGTTGAGAGGATCAAACAAGCCTTCCCACAACATTCCCCTCCACTTATTATGAAACATCTTGTTTCATGACCAACAAGTGCGAAGCCTAGCAGCCTCCTTCCTTTAGGTTGGAGCATCCACGTGATAACCATGTTAAACATCTTTGACATCTTATGGTCCTTGTCCATGAATAACGCCCTTTGGGAATACTATTAATTTCCCCCAAGTTCATGTGGTACTCTAAGCCATGCGTCAATCTATGCGAGCTAGTAGCTCACTGTAGTACTTGTTGACCCGCCTTGTGGGTGAATGTGTTTCCGGCTTTTATATGTTATGTTGACCTCCACAATTGGCCAAATGAATGATGATTTCCTTAATAATGCGCAACTAGAGTGAATGCTCTTGATGGTGGAGTAGGAAAGGTACTTTGTATTAGCCGTTGACAACGATGAATCCTTGTACTGGCTTAACACATCTTTCTCTAGTTTATGGAGTTACGAGGCTAACATGAAAAGCAACATGTATCTTTATGCTCCTTTGGAGTAGGAATAAGTTTGCCACTTCCTCCATGCACGCAACCTTGGGAAACTAATCAATCCACTTCTGTAGAAGTTTTCACACATGTGGAAATATGAGTGAGAGGTTATTTGTCCTAAGTAACACTTCTTCACTTGTGTCAAACAAAAACTCACAATGACCTTTGTGGACATGCCTTTTTCATTGTCAAGTAGCTTAAACAACAAGGGGTTATTATTTTCATGCTCATGAGTTTTCCAAGGAAATAGACTCCTTGTTCTAGGTTGCGAAGGGTCCCTTATGGTATTGCTTCCACTATTGCTATTACAATCGCCATAAAACACGCACTAACGTTCTTGGTTACCTTAATTTCTAATTGTTGTTGGCTGCGTGGATTGTTCACGTTGATGCATCTTGCCTCATATTCCTGTGTGAATGAGAAATGGTTTCTTAACTTCCTTGTCGTCTTTTCAAGTTCTGTTGCGTTGGGTAAAACATAATTGGGTTATGGCACGTCAAAAAACGTCACACCCTCTTCATTTCCTTAAAGGTTTTACGCCAAATCTTCAATGTCACTACAACGCTAAGAAGCCTTTTATCCCCACTTGTGTACCCCATCTGTTTGGGGATGAGCTGCCGCCTCTCACATACAATTGGGTGACCGTTCTGTATGAGGAATGCTCCAAGTCTTTCTAGTGACACATTACATTGTACCTCGCGCGATTGCAATGAATCTGGAATGGCTAAGACGAGCATTGTGGATAAGAGATCTTTCCTTTTTAGAACAGTATTCTTATAGCTAGATGTCTATCCGAATGCACATCGTTTTGTGTGAGCCTAATTAGCAATGTTGCCAAGATCAAATACTCTTGCATTAACCATCAGAAATTGTTTACAATGCCAAGAAAGACCAAATTAGCCTAACATTTCTTGGACGCGGTCAATCCACAACAGCTTGGACCTATCGTGGGATGAGATGAATGTTATCCTTTTCGAGTATGTTTCCAAGATATTCGAGCTCATTTTATGTAAACTTTTACTCAGTAAATTGTGAATAGAGCTTTTGTTCGTGAAGGATCATGAGAACTTCACATAGGTATTCTATGTTCTATTCCATTGATTTCACGATGTCATTTAATTAACTTAAGACAAAGAGGCTGACTTCCTTGGCGAGCATTCGGGTCACTTCTCGTAGGTAGATTGTTGAGGTGTTTGTGAGCCCAAAGCATAGAACTCGGATCTAATATTATCCCATTTGCATTTGAAATTCTATGTTAGGTACATCATCTCTCATGATATGGATTTAATTGCACCCTTGAGACAAATCCAAGGATGAAAAGAGTTTGCACCTTTGAGTTTGTCCACCACCTCCTCAAATTGTTGAAGGGATAATTGGTTTTTTTTTGCGTTAGCGTACGTGCCAAAATTTGAGGTGCATGCGTAAACTCCCGTCCTTCTTGGTCACTCAAAGCATCAATACAGCAATGGTAGGAAACTTGCCTGGATGTACCCTTTTGCAAGGTACTCTTTGATGTAGCGTTTGACTTCTTGCTTTTGAATTGGACTAAGGGAATGCATGGGTTTAAATTGACGGTTTCCTTCTAGTTAAAGGCACATCGTGTGGGCTATGTGTCTTTGTGGTAGAAGCCTAGCTTGTGGGTCTTAGAATACATCCATGAACTCTACAAATATAAACTTGATCTCTTGTTGATTGTTTTCTTTTATGTGATTCCCGATTTTTCCTATTTAGCTTAGAAACATCGACACCCTCATCATTTTCTGTCTTGACTTGCATTGCTGAGAAGCTAGGATGGAATTTTGGCTCGGTTGATGGTCATTGTGTATGTAAAATGAACATGAAATGATGGTATACATTCCTAGCGATGAAGCATTTTTATTAAGATCACATAAACGTTTTGTTCTCATGAAGGATGGATTACTGAGCACCACGTTGAATTGGTCAAGATGGTCGAGTACCTTTGGTGTTACAATCTATGTGAAACCTTGAATACGAGCATTTCCTTTACAAGTACAGATAACGACTACCGAATGTTTTTAACTGACAACAAGTGCGCAAGTTGATAACTCATACTTGATGTCCACATTTTGGGTAAAACCAAGGCTAACGGAGGAGTGTTATCCTCTATAGTTATCTTGTATGTTTATGAGACAACCACCTAGATGTCCCTTTAGCTCCATCTTCATGTTACATCTTATCTTTTAATTGAGCAAGATCGACGAGGGCAAGCTGAGTTTGTGATAATCAGAGAATATATATGGTGGATAATACAACTCTCATAATTTACCCACTTGAGTCCACATCTGCTTCGGACATGTGACTTTCGCTAGTGGTTCTTTTATTTGAATGGGTCAAAATTATTCATAAAAAGTATAGTGATCGTGATTGAACTCATCACTTTGAGGGCACTAATCATTATGTCACAGATCTCTTGCAGAATGGTCAATTTCATCACTACTAAGCATTTATGATCACGTATCTTGTCCATAGAAAGAAGGTCTACCACGCAATGCTGGTCAACAAGTGTAGAATGAAGCTGAACAAGCTATTAGAAAACAATAGAGAAATTTGAACTTAAAACTCACATTACTCAACATCCTCATGTAAGAACATCACTTAGGGATACAGAACACCCACACCACAGCTTTGTTTGTTGCCATAGCCTATAAATTTCTCGTGATTACGGCCTTGTCCACAGCCTTATATGCGGCCTCTTGTTGCACCAACCCCATAAGGTGCCACAAATATAGGCAACAGAATTTCCCCTTGCCCACCACCTATAGATTTAAAGAATTGGGCCTTAAAGTGGCCTAGTTGCATATAGTTATGGAGGAGGCCATTATGGAAGGTTGCGTTGCAACTCTCATGCGCCTTTTGTATCATGTCATTGTCATGGTTACGCTTCTTGCTTAGGACCTTGTGCCCACTAGCCTCCTTTGCTAAAGGGTTTGGAGGATGCTTGCCCTTTGTCCCATGTTGCTCTATTTGTGACCTACCAGACTGTACAATCTTCATTTACATACCACGGCCTTCTCATACAAGTGTGTTTGGCTGTGTATCTGAGCAATTCTTTAGATTGTTTCAATACACTTTGAACATATAGTTGTAGAACGCCCTCGTCCTGGTTCAAGCCCGGCCTGTTCTTGTCATAGTGGTCATATCTCATAGCTTCTTGTTGGCATAACTATCACAAAAAAATTATCATAGCAAGCACTTTCCATACTTGAAATTCCAGGTCTAATCACCCTTGGTTAATATTTTGCCTTCTTACAGGAGTGTAGTGCTCACTCAAGTAGGCTTTGTTGGAGTTCCCTTGTTGCTTGATGTCCTTGATGTTCTGGAAGGTATCGTGTGCCTTCTCATGCTGGATGATATTCTTGCGCATGATAATGCAAAAGACTTCCCATTTCAAGGAATTCCTTGCTATGGACCCCACTCCTTAACCACTTACTTGAGCTTTTCTTAAGTGAAATTGTGGTAATGTCGTCGCTCTGACCGTATGGCGCCTTATGGACATGCATGACGTGATGCTTGCAACTCAGCAGGTTAGTTAGCTTCATACCCTTTTTAAAGATCCTCATACTATTGAGGAAGGAAATCTCAATGATCGCTGAGGTACACTAGTCATCCCTTCGAATGGCAATGGCATCTGCACTTACTGCCTAATACATGCAATGACGCATCCGCACTTGGTCAAGCTACTCAACGCCTTGGTGAGCTTGTTGCATTAGCAACATGCCTCATGAGAAAGCGACACGCTACAACTAGTGATCATTATTGATGTTTCTGATGCTGTGACTGACGTGGGAAAGGATGTTGGGGAACGTAAACTCATACTCTGAATTTTTAGGAGCATTGCAATAACCTACAAGGCCTCACATTCTCCGTGCAAGGTTACATCATTTATGACAAATCACTTCTAGGAAAGACAATATTATAGTACTATGTGTCAAAAGAGGAAGTTGCCAAGAAATTAAAAAGAAGTGAAGAAGAAGGTTTGCTATGCATCCCTTTGAAGAGGAATTTAGGAATGTTACATTATTTAAATGAAAAGAATCATGAACCTTTTTGGAAATTGCAATGTAACATGTAAATGGAGATTAAATTCTAGTGGAGGTTGAGGGATAACAGACATTGGATACTAGATTATAGTTGAAATCATCGTTTACATGTTTCTTCCTCATAAAACACACTTACATTAAAAAAGTTCTACACAATTACATATGATTGGTTTGTTCAAAATCATGAGGTTGCTCAAGATTGTTTCTCAAACCAATTAGAAAGAGGAATCATTTGAGAAATAGTCTAGTTTTTCATGTTTTTGTGGTTGTGCTTGTATGGTTGAGGTTTAAAACCGAGCTCTTAGATAGTTGTGAAAACATGGCTGTGCATGTGCTCAAAGATGGATTCTTGTATGTCTGTAGTCTTTAACAAAGGGTAACAATGGACCTTGAACAAGTGCGGTCCCTCAGCATTCTTTATCGGTATTGTGCAATATGTAAAATACATAGATGCTGATCTTCTTACTTCCCTCGCAAGCTGGGTGGAGATTTGACTCTCTTGAAGAACACAAATTCATAAGAGAAAACAATATATTAATTTGTTTTCAAAGTGAGTCATCAAGTTGTTTTTGCGAATGTCAACTTATCAAAAATCCAAAATTTCTCGCATTTCTACCAGAAAAGAACATGGTGTGATGGGTGTTGTCCATCGCTACACTTGGATTGATGGATGAAGGTAAACAAACAGACTGTTTGTTTACTAGTATACAAAGTGCTCGTGAATATCATACGTTACACCATGCACAATCTTATACATTTGTTTCATACACTCTTGCCTTTTGGGGCAAGGGGTTGTGAGGGAGGGTGAGGTCAAGTCGTCTTGGAACTAGTTCAACCCCCTCGTATGGCGAGAGTGTAATGGATGAATGTATTGGAAATGTCATCATAAGTTGGTCAGCTTTCGTAAACAAGTCTATAAGATTGAGAGAAGGTACAAAGAATGTAGACATTAGTTTTTTTTTT